>JAHWFO010067020.1:0-20005 GCA_023313115.1 Rhysida immarginata | reverse complement strand
CTTAACCTACCTAACGTTATAAAAACAAACATTTATTTAAAAAGACATACAAAAAAGAATAATTTTATAGGTCCATACAATATGCTTGCTTAGTAGAAATAATTAAACAGATTTGTCTCATAAGATTTGTTATACGAAATAACCTCCTGAAAAAATTTTTTTTTCATTAAATGAATTTCTCCGTCGGTTAAATTTCTGTTCGGTCATATGTCCGTCGGTGAAATGTCCGTCAGCCAAATGTCCGTTCGGCCAAATGTCCGTTCGGTGAAATGTCCGTTCGGCCAAATGTCCGTTCGGCCAAATGTCCGTTCGGTCGAATGTCCGGTCGGCCGAATGTCCGGTCGGCCGAATGTCCGTTCGGTCGAATGTCCGTTCGGCCAAATGTCCGTCGGCCAAGTGTCCGTCGGCCAAATGACCGGGTACCGTTCCCTTACAATTAATATGCCATAGCTGGCCACAAAGTCATTTTCAATATAGATTTATTGATGAGAAGTACTGGTTTCATCTGTACCCTATCTTCTCCCCCATGAAGTTTGCATGGAGTTATGGGACCTTGCATACAAATTTTATTTTCAATTCTAATGGGCTATCCACAATCAGGGCCAGTCACAGCATGAAGCAATGAGGTAGCAGTTTCAGGGTTGCATTACAATTAAATAGGTTGTATGGGAAGGTGACACAATATCTGGCACTGGCCTTGCCGACAATCCTTTGCAAAAGTGTGCAAAGTGAAACCACCATGGCAGTTTAAAATATGAGATGTGAATTCACAATTTCTTATTCTGTAAAAAATATAACAGCCAGTGTTTCCTGTTATGTTGGAGCTTTTCCATATTTAAGGCATTTTCTACCATTACCTCTTCTTAAAGTGATTTATAATTCATTTATTGATAGTCGTATTAATTCTTGTATTGAAATTTGGGGTAATACAAGTGATTCTTACAATAAAGTTTTACAAAACAAAGCATTAAGAATTTACAAAACAAAGCATTAAGATTTATTACTTTACTGGCTTTGTTGAATCTGCTAAACCTCTGTACAAAATATTGCATATATGATATTAAATATCAGTATGTTCAAAGATTAAACTTGTTTGTATACAGAATAATTTCACAAAATCTAGTGAGTTACAATGACCAACTAACTTTCAGAAGAAATGGTAATACATAATAATTAAGGTCTTAGATCTCTTCAAACGGAACTTAAAAAAGCTTTTTTTCATTACCTGTTTACATTAACACTGCTGTATAGTAATAAAACAAAACTTATGCAGACTCAATTATGCAAATTAAGGAATGAACTAATATTTGCACAACGTAAAGATATTTGTAAAGCATGAACTTAAGAAAGTTTGTTTAAAGAATAAAGACAGCAGTCAATGCCAACCATTGCAAACACAGAGCGAAGAAATGGCCAATTCATCTATGTATGGAGCTGCAGTAAATGGGAAAGCTACAGCTAGACTGTACCATGAAAAATACCTCTAGAGGTTTATGCTACATTACTGAACAATTTGCATGTGTGCATCAGTGACTTGGTGAAACTGGATCTTTATTTGTAACCATGTACGACACAGAATCTTTAAGTTGTGTACCTGATAGCTGCAGAAGACAAGATACTGCAACAGGCTGCAGACAATCCAATACCAAGCATATGTGCTTTTGCACATCCCCTTTGTGTGCTTCGCAAACAGTGGCTGATACAAAAAACATTATCTTCTTTATGTACATTTTCTTTATTAAGTTTTGACTGTTATATTTATAGTTGATAAAAGTTGTACTCATTGTTCACCTGTATCCTCCTCTACAGGCTATGCCTCAGTGAGACATGAAGTTGTATGTACTTGCTATATTTTTATACTGTAATAAAGATTATGTAATAATAATAATATTCTATTTTGATTTCTGCCAATTTATTTGTGGACTATATTTTACAAATGATTTAAAAAAGGATTAAATATTTAATTATGAAATTTTTTTCACATAAAGATAAACATTATGCAATAACATTAACAAAAGTCCGGGATATTTAATAATAATGTTGTAATGAACCTGGATGGTGTCTTGCTCACAGCCAATTTTTAAGTGTCCCTCTCCTTTGATACTTCACCTATACAGAGTGGTCTATTAGGTATAGACATGGAAATATCTCGAAAACAAAGCAGTGTACGAAAAAACGTCCAAAATCAAAAAGTGAACTACTTTATGGAAGAAATTCATTGGCCAAAAAATTAGCCCTACTTCCCCCCTACTAGGGGGAGGGGGGAGGAGAAGTAACTTTGAAATCGTAAATAGGAATCCCTATTTTTAATGGTATAATCAGATTGTACACAATATTCGAGAAATGTTTTATTCGTGGTGTTTTTTCAATTGATCCAACCGTTTAGGAGATAGAGACCCTGAAAGTGTAGAACTTTTATAGTTTTGAACCCAATTTTATCTATGAAGACAAAGAAAGAGAGGGTGAGTCTTGCAGACATTCCTATTCTACTTTTTGATGGTCTTCAAGAATCCGAAGTCAGAATTAGAGAGAGGCCGTGGCCTGGTGGGCTTTCACTGAAACACAAGCTACATCAGGCACGGCTAGTCACTGGATGGGCGGCTCATCAGTGACTCAGGATCTTCACCCCCCGGCTGCTGTAACCATCATACAGCAGTCGTTAATCCAGGTCCATCCAAAGACCCAATTCGTCGGCCCTCTGGATGGACGTATTGGATTACAATGAATTAAAAAAAAAAAAAAAAAATTTCAAAAAATCAAATTTTTTTTTAGTGCACAAGCAAAGTCTTGGGGACAGTGGTCCTATGGAGATAGAGTCTGTGTGTGAATTTCTCGAATATTGTGTGCAAACTGAATTTACCATTAAAAATAGGGTTTCCTAACAAGGGGGGGAGGGGCTAATTTTTTGGCTAATGAATTTCCTCAGCAAAGTAATTCACTGTTGATTTTGGACATTTTTTCGTACAATGCTTAGTTTTCGAAGTATTTCCATGTCTACACTTAAATGGACCACTCTGTACACTGGAAATGGAGACATCTACACTTTCAATATAATCTATCTATATATATAAAGAAGGATGTTTGTGGGTCTGTCTGTGGGTCTGTCTGTGGGTCTGTTTTTTATACAAATCTACAGTTTTATTCCGATCTTGATAAAATTTCGCATACATGACCTTTAAAGCATGAGGAAGGTCACTGTCTACCTCAGATTTCGAAAAAATAATAATTATCGATAAAAAATCGATATTCATGGTTATGGCAAGGCATATTAATGAGAAATATCGCATGACCAACAATGCAAGACAAAGTTTTTGCAACAATGGTATCAACACGCAATTCACAAACACTCTGCACGGACCAACAATATATATCTCATGACCAACAATGCAAATAAAAGTTTGTGCAACAATAGGTATCAACAATGGTTTCAACACGCAATTCACCAATAACAATGAGCTCAAAATGATGATGCAATGATAAAGCAATTCTTTCCAAGAATTATAACAATGAACATAAAATGATGATGCAATATGGATAAGTTTCAATTTGTAACAATGCATAGAATTCCTGTTATTCAGGCTTTTCTTAGAAAAGAGAGTTCTTAGTACTTGACAATTTCTTGAAAATCTTTAAAAATGATCAGTAAATGGAGATAATGGAGAGTTAGCAGACTATTGAGAAAGAGTGGAAAGACGACAGAGGAAGCACTCCTTTAGCTCCGTAAATAGAAGAATCCGCGACCGCTAGACTGCACAAAGTGATGAATGGCCAAATTTTGCTTCAATACATCGAGAGAAGAGTGGAAATTGCAACAACACTAAGTATACATCTAAGGTAAGATTACGTGAGTAAGAAATTATTTAAAATAGCAGTGGCATCCTTGGAGAGGTTCAGCCATTGTGAGCCTTTAAAAAGATTTTTTTCGAATTTTCATTAAAAATTTTTACTGTATTAATTCTAAGCATTTTCATGTGTTTATTTTTAAGATATTGCAAAATTTAATTTAATTTTTTGAGATTGTTCTGTTTACATCCATGTGTAATTATCCCGGGCAACGCCGGGTACCTTTGCTAGTTCAATATAAATAAGAAGCATAAACCTGCTGGAATAATATTAAGAATGTGGGAGGGGGTGATTTCAGAGCTCCCTATAACAGGTAATTAAAGAAGAATGCATGGTCAAGTACTTGGTTCCATGACAATTCAGAACATGACATTTCAGAACATAACAGTTCAGAACATCACTAATCAGAACACTGATAAATCAGAACTATGACATATCAGAACTGTCACAATTCAGAACTATGACGAAACAGAACGTAAATTTATTCATATGTATGGTCTTAATTATTTATTAAATTTTATTTATTTATTTATTTACTTGTGAAATACTTTGAATTTAATCATTAAACGAATTTAACCATGAAAATATGGACTATGACAAAATACAAAAAAGTAATCACTGCAAATTGGCCATTCGACGTAAAAATCTCAATTTGTCAATGACTATGTTTATAAATTCCCAACTATTTTTATGGGAAAGTTCTCTATAGTTTTAAAATTTTTAAGTAAAAAGGCTGCTAGCTGACTAGATGGAGAGTTTGCATAGTCTATGATGGGTCACATTTGATTCCCAAGTTTGTGTGTTTTCAGGAGACAGTAGAGCCTCGGAAGACACAGGTTGCTTGGTACTAACTGACTCTTTTTTTGGTCCTCGAATAAAAATTTACATGATGACACACATTGATGAACTTTGCTTATCCACTTTAGTAAAGGGTTTTGGCTAATTATTTGGTAAGGACCATCTTTCAAAAATTCTGCAACCCATTTCTGGTAATTACTTTTATTCATAACTAGCAGAGGACCTGGCGTTGCCCGGGATAATTACGCTTGTAAGTAAACAGAACAACCTCGAAAAGCTAAATTAAACCTTGAAATTGGTTAAATAATAACTCCATTACTACAATATAGAGCGAAGGGACTATCCATTTTAACAAAAATCCGAAAGACAGGAATTTACCTCTTCACTGAAAAAATCCATTCTAGATGATATACCGGGACTTGATTTACCGAAAAAAAATTTTTTAAAGGCTCACAATGGATGGACCTCTCCAAGGATGCTTTCTAGTCTAAATAATTTTTTACTCACGTAATCTTACTTTAGATGTACACTAGATGTTGTTGCAATTTCCTTTCTTCTTTCAAAATAAAACTGTAGATTTGTATAAAAAACAAACAAACCCATAAACAAACATCCTTCTTTATAGATTACAATGTTATTGCTTTTGTCATCCTTAATGAAATGGCAGTATCTAGCTTTAAGTTTACGGATACCTTCATAATGCTTCTATCAATGGTGCAGGGAGGTTATTTGAGCTTAATTGTGTGATGACTGGTTTTTACATAACAATTTATGGTCGTTATTCTCCTGCTGGTTTAAAAAACTAGAGCCTTTTATGATTGTAGCAAACATGAATTTCAGATCATTGTTCGAATTAGGCGGTGTGAACTTAAAGCCTTTTTTCGGTAAAGTGATTTCATTCGAATCAAGGCTACCATTTGATTTACTGATAACATTATTCAGTGGTTCACATGGTTCAGATCAAGTAATCGAATTTTTTAACCGAAGAATTTTTCGTTTGGTATCTTTTGGTTTTTGCTTTCTGCCAATTGACCATGTGTACCTTATGCAGATTTTGGTCAAACAAAAGACAGGATGTAGAGAGTTGCTTAAAAACACATGCAAATAGTAAATAAATAAATAAATAAATAAATAAATAAATAAATAAATAAATAAAATAAATAATTAAATGCTATAATTTAATGCTTTGGTGATTCTTCTATCCTCTCCTCAGCTCCCTTTAATAATGTTATTAAACAAGGTTCTGATTAGTCATAGTTCTGAATTGTGACAGTTCTGATTAGTCATTGTTCTGTTTTATCAGCGTTCTGATTAGTGATGTTCTGAATTGTCCGGTTACCAAGTACTTATACATCTAAATATATACAGTGTACACAAAAGATGATCACAAATTAAACAACTTTATTGGAAAAAGAGAAAAGGAGTATAGGCAATACAGTAATTTCTTGAGAGCTGATGGATTGTTCAGTTTATCAAAGTTTATTTAAATTGCTCAGAGTGTGTTGTGTGAATGTTTACTGGAAGAAAATCTCAAAAGGTCATTCTTGTAATCGTACATATTATATGAAGCAGCCTGACGTTATCCCTTTGTCGGTGCAATATAGTATATTAATGTAACTCTTGAGAATATTGGATAGATCATAGCATGCGAGTACTATTCTCCTGAAATAATAATAAATAATAGGTCTTTAACATTTTATTATGCACGATTAGACTATACAGACCCCCCCCCCCCCAAAAAAAAAAAAATAACTTACTCACTTTGAAAGCTGATAAAGAGTTTTATTAATGAACAGATTATAATGATATTTTAACATGTTCCTATTGGCATAATGCAGAATTGTTTCCATCATTACGGATTATAAGCTATGAAGAAGAGAAGCGATACAATAGAATTTATAAAACAACAGGAGGGGTATCTGCCAATCAGCAATCACAGGAGGCAATGTGCTAGTTGTAGAATTCGAAATTGGAGGCAAGCAACAAACAAAGGGAAAAAAGGCATCCACCAGTCAGCGACTGTGGAAAGCAGTGTGCTGATTAGCAGGCTTACAAAAAAATTTTCTTTTATTTCTCGCATTCTATTATTTGTTTTTTTAACAGTGAAAAGGGGGAATCCATCTAAATTTGCCAATGAATGAAAGCTCAGTAAGATGATCCATTTTTGTCACTACAAGTGTACGAGTGGACCAGGAATTCCGAAATGACACGAGTTCTGATTTGATCAAAACACATTGCAACAGTTGAAGCCATAATGAATGAAAATTGGTGCAGAAGAGGAGATGTAGTACCCATACTGCAGGGTACGAGTCACTGACCCGTACCAAATATTCCATGGTGTTCAGCAGTTCCACAAAGCAGTGTTTTCTCCAGAAGATTTTATCAGGTTAGTGGAAGATAAAATTAACCGAACGGTAAAATACATTATTCAGTGTTATGCAATTTTTCATGTATTCAGCCAGGCAGTCACTGAAACCAGCCAGGTGGTGTGCTCCTTCAAAAGGGCCTGAGGAGAACTCTGTAAAGTGTCTGCAAAATATCCGCCACACTACCTGAAGAAGAATTGAAAGAATGATATATTGACATCTGCCAAGAAGTTTTGCAGTGCTTTAAAGCAGGAGGTCTCCTTCCCTGTGACTGCCACATCTTTGGACAGCTCTAAGAGGAGATGGGAAGCAAGATTTTCAGCTGAGAAAAAGCAGTGTACCAGGTAATATTTTTCTTTTTTGTGCCCTTACAAAAGACTGGAACATCTTTACTGAAAGCAATGCTAAGTAAGTCGTAAAATTAGACAATTGTGTACCTTGTAATCCTATATCAAATTCAATACTATATACCAAGTACAAAATTTTATTGCAGAACACTTATTAAATGATAATTTGAAGCAAATCCAGCATCATGAAAAACAAAAGATAGCTTACAAGCTATTTGTAAATATACTTTGCCATATAATAAGCTAAAATATTAACTGTATTAACACAAAATTACAATCTAACATTAAAGTTTTGTTAAGATTTTGAATTTTATTATAAAAAAATAAACAAACCTTAAATGATTTTTTCCCAACACTGATTTGAACATCACAGAATTGTTCAGTTTGTCGAAGTTTATTTAAATTGCTCAGAGTTTCTTGTGAATGTTTACTGGAAGAAAATTTCAAAAGGTCATTCTCGTAATCGTACATATTATATTAAGTAGCCTGATGTTATCCCTTTGTCCATGCAATATAGCATATTAATGTAACTCTTGAGAACATTGGATAGATCATAGCATGTGAATACTATTCTCCTGAAATAATAATAAATAACATGTCTTTAACATTTTATTATGCAGGATTAGACTATATAGGGTGGCCCAAAAAAAAAAAAAAACCTTACTCACTTTGAGAGCTGATAAGAGTTTTATTAATGAACAAATTATAATATTTTAACATGTTCCTATTGGCATAATGCAGAATTGTGCAAATATGGAATTTACATGTTTCTTTGGATAACCTGCTAGGCATGTTACCTTCTATCACCAAATTTAAGCGGTTAACAATATAGAAAACAGCAGATTGCAACACTGGCTGTGAGATATGAGCTATCTTTCTTCTGATAGCTTTACAGGTCACAAAGAGTTGTTGGTCTGATACGATAAACCCTGCTTTTTGGAAACCCCCATAACCAATATCAGAGGGATTAAGGTCTGGGGATTGAGAAGGAACTTTTCGCTCAATCAATCTGTCTTCAGTAAAAACAGGGAGCAAGAAATGTTTTACAAGCATGATTTTGTGTGGCGGTGCACCAGCATGTTGGAATGTTACGTTTACCAATATACCTTGTTGCCTGATGTAAGGAATAACATGATCATGTAAAATTCGTAGGTAGTGGGCACTCGCAAAGTAGATGAACAATCAGGGAAAACAGCACTGTTACAAAAAAAAAATACTGTTCTGTTCTTCGAAGAAAATGATGAAGTTTGCTGTGAATCCACACCAGATAGTTAAGTTTCTCTGCATAGATGCACACTCTAGCAATGAAAAAAATATTTAAACTAATTTGCATATTTTATGATTGCATTATGCCAATATGAATGTTATATTATCAGAAAAAAATATGAACATGTTAAAATATCATTATTTAACAAATAATCTGTTCATTAATAAAAACGTTTTCAGCTTTTAGGTAAGGTTTTTAGAGTAAGGTTTTTTTGGGCCACCCTGGTGGATCTTAAATGAGTAAGATCAAATGGGTCAATTTCCTTGAATGGCATATGATGGGATAGGAAAAATCAGAGTAAAACGTGTATTTTTAATAAGCAAAATAGAAAAGTAAAATTATTTTCCGGAAAATGAACTTCCTAAATAAAGATGATGTATTGTTTTAGAAAGGAACAGCAATTTTGTTTTGAGGGGGTGGTAACGTGCTCTTTGCCTCCCTTAACTTTATTATTTTTCTAAAATCTCAATGAAACAGTAAAAAATTCTTACAGATTTACCCAAAGAGATAATTTATTTTATAAATTTATTTTCATCTGATATTAGCAAGTGCATGGTAAATAATGTTACGATTAATTAGCAAGTACATATAATTCGTTTTCTTTTAATTTGAAATCCAGCGGAAAGCTCGGATTTATTCAAGAAATTCGATAAAGCTTTTATTTTTATTCAGGCACAGATTCTTCTTCAAGTCTTCACGATGAGAGAAACCAATGCGAATATTATGCATTACACTTAACACGTTCGTCATTCATCCGACTCGGTCAGCTGAGTGGTTGACAAATAACATTGATAGGCCGCTAAAAATTCCATTTTTTGGGGTTCCGTGCATCGGCATAATACAAATCATATAACAGAATTAAAAAAACATCCTGAAAAATTTATCCATGAGTATAGATAAGTTAATAAGAATAACTATCCAGAGCTTTAAATATGATGTACCACAGCCTACATGATTAGAGACAGCCTGGTCACTTCGCGCATTCCGTGTCCTTTTTCCACGGCCTACACAACGCCACCTAGAGAACAAAGCCTGTCGGCAGATTTGACTGGCGCGTGTCTGAAAGAACCAACGAGATAGAATACATAGAGTGGCTGTACAGCCGCCATATTTGAAACCAATTGAAAGTCCGTCCGCCATTTTTTCTTTAGTATAATCGGCGTGGCATAGTATTACCATGGTATTAGAGTAGAAGTACGCTCACTCTGTAGTTCAGTGGTTGCCCCGTGCGATGGCGTTGCCCTCTTTAGGTGGGCAACAGGTTCATAAACACAACATTGATTATTATTAAGAATGCGATTTTTTTTAAGAATAAAAAAAAAGGAAAAAAGGCTGATCCGGATTAAATTAAGTGAATAATATTCTAAACCCCTTTTTTCTTTTTTTAAAGTTTATTATATATTTTTTATTTTTATTTATTATTATTTTGAAGGAAGAATAAGCACAATTGATAAATGCAATAAAAGAATTTACAGATTTTTATAATAAAGTGAAAAAAACATTCTAAACTCCTTTTTTAAATTTCTTATATAAATTTCTTTTATTTTTGTTTATTATTTTTTTGAAGGAAGAATAAGCACAATTGATAAATGCAATAAAATAATTTACAATTTATATAATAGGTTACAATAATACATAAAATATAAGCTTTTCAATATAAAATATTACAGAATCTTTTTTATAAATAAATTTAACTTCAAAAGATTATAGATCCAATATACAAAAAACTTGTTTTCCCAATTTAAACTTGTTTTCCCAATTTAAAAAATTACTTAAATTTTTTTATTAATAATTTTAACTTAAAAAAAGTGATATTTTGATAATATAATATGCATAATTAACACATCAGTAGACTGATGCAAAATTAGAGGGACATGATAAACCAATAATAATAATAATAATAATAATAATAATAACTGAACTTAAACCAATTTATAACTGAACTCAGATAATATATTTAGTCAATAATGCAGAAAATAATGAAATGTAATATTCGATTTGATAATTTAATAAATATCACATAGTAAAAGAGCATGTGAATAAGATTAACATTATTTATTATTCTATAAGATTATCTCAATAAGATTATCTATTATTTATTTTAAACATATGATAATTATTATTAAACTAGAGAATCAATTTCCACATGAATAGGTACTCAATTTATATCATTATAAAATGATCATTTACTACAGATTTAAAACTGTTTCAAAATGAAATATAAATCTCAGATTTGTATAATTTAATAAATAATGATTTATCAAGCATGATAGAAATCATGAGTGTTAATTCACTTGGTTCTTAGATGGCCAAATTCGAAAAAAGAATATGATTTATATTAAAAAAAAACTTATACAATTCTAGAGACAAATTACTGTTGACGTATTTTATAAATTAAAATAACCACTCTTGTCTTTAAGTATAGATTTTCCATACTTAATCGTATTGTAATCAATAATAAATTTAATATAAAATACTGTAAATAAAGTACAAAAAATCTACGAGTCAATTTGACTCCTCAGCCTGAAAATTGCCAGTCAAATTTTACATTCTTTTTTACTTCCATATTTTTACATGCATTCGAAAGTCATTTTTTATAGTTAATTAGTAACTTAAAAAGACAGCATGTGAAAAAATAACTGAAATTAAAATGTGGTGAGTAGGATATGGTCAATAATATTCAAAATTTAATGACTCAAATTTGAGTCGCTGGTCAAAAAATCACGAGTCAATTTTTAGCAAAAATAGCCATTTGTGGGGTAAATTGCGAGTAAGCACGAACCTTGAAAATTAAAACTCAAAATTATTCATATATAACAAATATCCGTTTATTTAAATAATGCCAATCAGTTAACCACACGTTAGAGCTTACATCACAATATCTTTCTTAAAAAATCTCCACTCTTATTTACAGCGAAATATGAAATGTTCGAGATGGTTTAGTTTCCCTCATAAGACCCCATTATAAATTCAGGCAGAAATTGCCCACCTATCGATTGCAGCGCTCCCTTCGCAGAGGCAACCTGTTTCCGATTTTCAGCACTTTTTTTTCAGCATTAATTAATAAATTGAAAATATAGACATTTTTGCACAAAAATTACTTTTTATGATTCTTAAATGATTGAAGAATAAATAATAATTTTTGGATTTTATGTAGAGATTATAGTTTTTTCGCAAAAAAATTCCAAGAATCGAAATCGGCGAATCGTCGCCATCCAAGGTTGTTAAAGAGAAGATGGCCTCTACCGGGGTGATCGATGGTCATTGGCTACTGACGTGTGACATCAGCTGGAAGGTTTGGAGCAGACGAACGCATAGAAAACTATAGGGAATAGCGCGGTAGTTTTCCAGTTTGCGATCGTACTTTATTTTCCAGCCTATTTCTACTATTTATCACCAATTTAAATGAAGAAAAACGTGCCAAGGTTTTATATAAATATTTTATTGGAATAATATGTGTTTAAAATTCAGAGACTGCAAATAAAAGATCTATTTGTATACATTTAGCACTGAAATACAAAAGCAAATACTGCAACAGCGAGGCCACATCGTCAAAGCAATTCTTTAACGATTAATTCTAACCTGTTACAGTATTCAATCTTTTAGCATTAAGTGCTAGCACACCATTAAAACATCTGCCACTGCTTGTATGGTTGTAAAAATATGATAGGAAGAAAAAAAAGTAATGCCTACATACCCAACCACTTTCTGTCTGTGTCTGACTGAACATTTTCGTTTTGCTCAAATTACAATTTGAGAGTGAAAGCGTATCCCACCTCGTCGTTTTTCCCAACGTGGTGTATAGAGTCTTCAAATAAATCTGAAGCCACTGAACAGCCAAGTTTTTAATTACTTGGTACGAGCAAAGGAGTTGAAGATGAAAGCGAAGAGTCTTTTGTATATTTTATTTCTAAACTTCTCTTTCAGGTTTCAAACTTTCTCTTAACTTTCGATTTTCTCGTAGTACAATCTGTTGGATTTTTGCGTTTTAACACTCGTATCAAGAGCAGATCTACTCAGGAATTCTCCTGCTTGTTAGGAGTGTGCTCTTTTTTATTATAAGAAGGGGTGGGGGGTTTGCTCATTTAATGAAATTTTGCTCGTTATCTATTGTCATGAGAAAATAAATGCATGGAAATATAATACACCCACTCTATATTATAATATTGGACTAAAAATAATACATAATTGCGTTTATTATTAGCAAAAGCACATGGAACTCCAACCATCTCAACTTTGTTATGTTAAAAGGGGCAGATCGCCTGCTGCCAACTTCCAGGTGACGTCACAATCCCAGAAGGCAGTGCGAGTGCTTTTGAGCGAAATCGGCCGATAGAGGCCACTTTTTTAACAACCTTGGGCCGTGATTCTATCTCGTTGGGTGCAACTCAACCAAGGTTGTTAAAAAGAAGGTGGCCTCTATCGGCCTATTTCTCTCAAAAGCACTCGCATTGCCTTCTGGGATTGTGACGTCACCTGAAGGTTGGCAGCAGGCGATCCGCCCCTTTTAACATAACAAAGCTGAGATGGCTGGAGTTCCATGTGCTTTTGCTAATAATAAATGCAATTATTTATGACTTTTAGTCCAATATTATAATCTAGAGTGGATTTATTAGATTTCCATGCATTTATTCTTCCCATGGCAATAGATACGAGCAAAATTTCATTAAATGAGCAAACCCCCCACCCCTTCTTATAATGAAAAAGAGCACACTCGTAACAAGCAGGAGATCTGCTCTTGATACGAGCGTTAAAACGCAAAAATCCAACAGACTGCACTACGAGAAAATCGAAAGTTAAGAGAAAATTTGAATCCTGAGAGAGAAGTTTAGAAAATAAAATATACACAAGACTCTTCGCTGTCATCTTCATCTCCTTCACTCGTACCAAGTAATTAAAACTGTTCAGTGGCTTCAGATTCATTTGAGAACTCTATAAACCACGTTGGGAAAAACGACGAGGTGGGATACACTTTCCCTCTCAAATTGTAGATTGAGCAAAACGAAAATGTTCGGTCAGACTCAAACAGAAAGTGATTGGGTATGTAGGCATTACTTTTTTTTTCTTCCTATCATATTTTTACAACCATACAAGCAGTGGCAGATGTTTTAATGGTGTACTAGCACTTAATGCTAAATGATTGAATACTGTAACAGGTTAATCGTTAAAGAATTGCTTTGACGAGGTGGCCCTGCTGTTGCAGTATTTGCTTTTGTATTTCAGTGCTAAATATATATAAATAGATCTTTTATTTGCAATCTCTGAATTTTAAACACACATTATTCCAATAAAATATTTATATAAAACCTTGGCACGGTTTCCTCATTTATATTGGTGATAAATAGTTGAAATAGGCTGGAAGCTAAAGGTCACCGCGCTATTCCCTATAGTTTTCTATGCGTTCGTCTGCTCCAAACCTTCCAGCTGACGTCATACGTCAGCAACCAATGACCATCGATCACCCCGATAGAGGCCACCTTCTCTTTAACAACCTTGCAACTCAACGATATGAAATGAGTAGATCAACGCCACCTAAAATACAAAGCCTGCCAACAGAAATTTCATACATTGTTACGTCATTCATAAGAAGGCCGAATTTAAAGTTTATTATTGGTAGAAATACCATTAAAAATATTCCTACCAATAATAAACTTTAAATTCGGCCTTCTTATGAATGACGTAACAATGTATGAAATTTCAGTTGGCAGGCTTTGTATTTTAGGTGGCGTTGAGTAGATCGCTTGTTTGGCCGCCATCTATGGGGCAATTTGAAGGCGGCGAAAAGTGGAACTAATCTCCATTCTTCCATGTTATTACACAGCAGGCGCCATTACTATGGTGGTCTGAACCACAGATTAAGGAGAAAACATCCTTAATCTGTGGTCTGAACATCGCGAGCCAAAGCGCCATTACTGTGTATCCGCTTTATCGCCAGCTGAGAAAGCACCCCCCCCCCCAACCCGACAGGGGGGGGGGGGGCGGAAATTTCTCATGCGATCTCCCAAATTTAGAAGGTTTTTAATAAATGCGGTATATAATTTCATAAATACCTCTAAACAATCATTCTGGTATCACTGAAACGACGATAACAACGTTGGATACATCTAATCAACCAATCACGATATGAAAGACGCAGAAAATAAAAAATCCACCTGTGAAAGGTCAGTGGTGAACCTTTAATATATCTTTTATTACAAGGTCAGTGGTGAACAAGAAATCGGCATTGAGTTTTGGTGTGTTTATGTACGCAAAATTACACACGTAAAGATCGATGAAAGCCATTTTTTTGACCACCAAAGCAATGGCGGCCAGGCCTTCAAATAGGGACACGATGGTGGCGCTGAAAGCAGCTCATGAGCGATCTACTCATTTCATATCGTTGGTGCAACCGTGGCCTACGTGACAGATTATCTATCACGTAGGCCACGGTGCAACTCAAGGATATTAAAATAACAAGGATTGCTTATGCGGGTAAATTGAAGTGATTGGCTTGTGCAGATGACGTCACTCCTAGACCTTGCTTTAAAGGTAAAGCATAGGAACACAGCAACAATTAACATATTCTTTTTATTTATTTGAAATTTTTGATAAAATTTATTATATATTATTGCAAATTATTACATATAATTATGTATATGTTTGATCTGATATATTAATAATTTTTTTTTTTTCATATCCTTTTTATTAATTCAAAATTAGCTTAATTCATAAACTGAAAATGTCGTTTTTATTGTAATGCAAAACCTAAAAGGATCTGTGCACTTTATTTTTATAAGTAGGCTTCGGATTTGCATATAATGCAAATTTTTTCCCGAAATAGTAATTCACTTAAATGATGTTTTTAATTGAATATCGGATACAGAAGGGATCATAATACTGTGCTTATTTACAATGTGTGTAGTGGCCTTACAGTATAAGAGATGGACAATAGAATTATTACCAACTAGTTTCGCCATTTATTCCCGGCTTTGTCAAGGTACACAACAATCGACAATCGAACAGTGAAGTGTACATTCGTTAGGATGGGACGAAAGCAGCACTTTCACAAAGCTCATCTAACCAGAATAAACTCCAAAGGAAATACACTGAGGTAGTCAAGAAGCCTAACCAACCCAAGCGGTCTTCCATATTATACAAAAAAGAAAATAAGATTGACGATTGTCAGAAACAAAAAAACAAACGAAATAAAAAAAATACAAGGAGAAATAAGATTATCACATCTTCCAGTAGTCTGGGAAAGAGACGTTGCTAATATCTTCAAAATTGATGTCAAGAACGTGCCTCGGTTTACGATACTTCGTATGCCAGCTCATAGTCATTGAGTTCTCCAGTATCCCTTTCACAAGCTTAATGTCGTGAGTCTTCATCTTCTGTATCATAATCAAAAGGAGATCCTGTATAAACTTACCGATATGGGCCATGTTTAAATCGAGGTGAATGGATTGGTTTTTCACCGTCCTTCTGTCCAGCTGGGCAATGGTCCTCAGGGTAACATTCTGGAATGACTGTAGTTCACTCCATCTGCTTTTACAGGCAGTCGCCCACGCAGGCATGCCATAGAGGAGTATGGTCCGAATAATCGATTTGTACAGAAGTAGCTCGTTGTCAATGCTGAGGGCGCTGTTGCGACCCATAAGAGCTATGATACTGTACTTAGCCCTCTTCGCTTTGTTCAGAGCATAGGACATATGCTGGTTCCATGAGAGTCTTGAGTCAATGATAACTCCCAGGTACTTGTAGTTGTCCACCCAGTCCAGTTTCTTATTAAACAGAACAAGAGAATCTGGGGGATGCTTGAGCTTCCTATTGAGGTACAAAGCCTTGCACTTTCCGACGTTAAGGTTCAACTTCCAGCAGTTAAACCAGTCTTCGAACTGCTTCAAGGCGCACTGCAGCCGAATGATAACGTGAGCCGGCTGGTGTGCCCATGTCATAATGGCAGTGTCATCCGCATAAAAATACAGATTACAATTATCGGGTTTTGGGAAATCATGTACAAAGTCATTAAATAGCATAGGCCCGAGGACAGAACCCTGAGGGACACCGGCTTTTACAACACGGGGTGTGGAAAGATTTTCTCCAACCTTGGCTTGATAGGATCTGCCGTCAAGAAAGGATTTCACCATCAAGATCAAATCGGCAGGGAACCCGTCTCTGATCATTTTGTAGACAAGGCCCTCATGCCACACTTGGTCAAAAGCTTTACTGACATCGAGAAATACCACCCCACAGTACCTGGATAGGTTCAGGGGGGTGCTCAGTTCTTCAACGAGCCTCCATATCTGCATCGGACAAGAGTGGGCAGCACGAAAGCCAAACTGCTCATCCCGTAAAAGGTCATTTGCTAGACAGTGATCTTGGAATCTGACAAGGATCGTTCTCTCCAACACCTTGGACATCGAGGGTAGCAAGCTAATAGGTCGGTAGCTCGCGGGAATTGCAGGATTTTGTCCCTGCTTTGGGATACTCAACACAATAGATTTCTTCCAAGCCACAGGGAAGTAAGAAAATTTCCAGCAGTCGCTAATGATATTGGTGAGAAAGGCAATAAAGTTCTTTGGGAGATTCATAAGGGCGTTATTACTAACCTTGTCTTTTCCTGGAGCCTTCTTCTTTTTCAGTTTATTTATGGTGTTGGCGATCTCACCAGCCTCGATGTTGTACTTCGTAAAATGCTTCGGGACTTCATCACCTTCTTCCACACGCCGAGACATGATTTGGCTCTCGGGCTTATCGTTGGTGGGAGTAACAAACTGCAGTTCCAGTGAATCTGCAATGACTTGGGCCTTGTCCTGATCAGTTTGCACGTAGTTACCTTGTGGTGTACGGAGTGGAGGAAGCATAACATTCTTCTTCTTCTGTAAAGCTCTAACCATACTCCAAATGGAATTGTCGCGAGCCGACAAGCTTTTGAGTTTTTCATTCCATCTAGCGTCGCGAAGCTCTTTTATCTCCTCTTGAACTCTTCGCACTAACCTGTTGTACTTGGTTTTGAGCCAAGGTTCACGATAGCGTTGCCAAAGTCTACGGGTCCTCTTTCTTTCAGCAATTAGGCGTTGGATTCCAGGAGAGAGTTGGATTCGATGAAAAGGTTTTTTCTCTGATGGATACTTACTGACTTCTATGGCACTGTTAATACATCTGGTGATGTCATCAACAAGTTGATCGATGTCCTCTGTACAGTAAGCAACGTCGGGATGGTAGCCATAGTCCTTAAGAATATCTTTGTAGAGCCTCCAGTCTTGATGATGTACGAGTTCCTCTCGGAAATTTATGTCAATATTGTCAAAGTACAACGCCACAGGCTTGTGGTCAGAAGAAAGGTCATCAATCGTGAAGATATTGTACGGTTTGAAGAAACCCTTCAAGAGCGAGATGTCCAAAACGTCACTACTAGGGGAGTGGTCGCAGTAGTAGGTGTCCTCCACAGGTCCAGCAGCGATGATATCATCTCTACCTTGTATGCACCTATAGAGAATCATGCCGTTGTAATTCTGCGTTCTGGAGTTCCAGCTTGGATGCTTGGCATTTAGGTCACCAGCCAGGACGACTGGAGTGTCACCACTGAAGAGTTCATCAAGCTCGCTAATGTCAAGATAATGTTTAGGTCAGTCACTGTTTAGGTGAATTGTAGAGCGCTACGAACTTCACTTCACCACAGGAGACGTCATTGATAATGATGGAGGCTGATTCCATACCTGCATAAGACTTGGATACTAATTCTTGGTGTTGAATTCCCCTCTTAATGATGATCGCAGCGCCCCCAGACGCACATCTTGCACCATTTGAAGCCATTCGATCCTTACGGTACACACAATAGCCAAGTAGCTTGAAGTCTTGGCTTGGTTTGAGGTGAGTTTCACAGAGGAAAGCCACGTCAATTTCGTGATTTATCAGAAAGTTGTGAAACTCGATACGCTTTCGGGGAATGCCCCTAGCGTTCCATATCACGCACCGAAGTTCACCTTTGTTGATTATAGTATAACGTTGTGCAGCCATACTAAAATTAGTTGGTCGTAAGGAGCCCACTCAACTGTGGGTAACTTTTGCCTAGATTAGAAAACAGATTAAAGATACGTCCTAATTGCTTATACATACCTGGTAGGTCGTTGATGTTGAGGCCTTTATCTTCCGGCGTAGACACAGCGGCAGCATAGGACTTGCCTGCTGTCACTTTAGAACTAGACATCCTTTGAACCTGGGGGTACTTTGGACATTTCGTGTAGCTTGATGTGTGCTGTCCACCACATCTGATGCACTTTGGGGGGTCTTGTCCTTTGATCTTGGGGCAATCTCTTGACTGGTACCCCCCAGCACATTTATTACAACGAGGATCTTCCGTGCAGCCCATGGATACGTGTCCGAAGCGCAGGCAGTTGTAACACTGTAGTGGCTTCTTGTTCCCTCGAAAGGCCTCCACTGAAACTGCCAGCGGCACAATACGTGTCACGTTTTTCAATGATTGGTTGTGTTCGGTGTTCGGGAGTAGAACCAAAACCATTGGCATATCAATGGATCCTTTGGCTTTCCTCAATCGAATAACTTTTTCCGGGAAGTAGTTGGTTCTTTTTAGGTCTTCTTGGAAGTCATCGAGGTCATACGTAACATCCACATTACGAATTACGTATTTCAAGACCTTCTCCGACTTCAGTTGATGATGCTGAATTTTTAAAATATTATCAGATTTAATGCAGAGACTAACCTGTTGTGTGTTTCATCTTCACATTTAACCTTGATGGTTTCAGCTCTGCCCGTATGAACGGCGATCTTTTCGACTGGAACATGCTTCTCGAGCTCAGTTAAAATCGTCTTAAACGGGACGCCATGAGTCCGCACGATAATTGGCGGTACATACCTCTTCGTGATCCTATGGTCTTTATTAGCCGAGCGACCTTGTACATTCTTCGAATTCCTCATTCTAGTCGCGCTGACGACTTCTTCATTTATGCTGGAGACGGTCTTTAGGTTATCGATCCTCGTGCCTTTTCTGAATTTTTTATTAGTGACACCAATCCAGGAACTGTCGTCCACTTCTAAAATAAAATAGAAAAGGGAGATTGGCAAAATAAAACCAGTTTACAGTAAATCAGAAAGAGGATTAAGCATGATAAATATGTCGAAGTCGGTCTGGCGGTTGAGTAATCGGTCGGGGTTGGTCTTCTTGGCCTTGTAGATTTCGATAGCTTCGAGGGTGGTAGTTTTTAAAGGTTTATGGCATATGTGTAAGACGGACATCACTTCATCTTGCGTGCTAAGGGGGTGTCCGGTTCTCCGCAGGTTGTTAGCAGGTCATCTTTATTTTACCCTTTTATTTTGTCAATCTCCCCTGTTGACAACCTGATATGTTCTCTTTACGGTCCGCGTTTTTTTTTTTTTTTTTTTTT
>JAHWFO010066996.1:0-11688 GCA_023313115.1 Rhysida immarginata | reverse complement strand
ACATGGCCATAAAAAAAACTACTGGACCAAAAGCTATAATACTTGGTAATATTATACAAGAGGGCATGGGAAGTTCATACCCACCAAAAAAAAAAAAATTAGTTCAAAAGGTCACCACCAGCATGGAATGGCGCTCTATGCAATATTCGTATACGAAATTAGACACGAAGACACAGGTTAACAAGTCTTTAATCGTTACATATAGAATGTGGCCTCCACCATTTACTGAAAGCAGCTTTAACCTGTGTCTTCGTGTCTAATTTCGTATACGAATATTGCATAGAGCGTCATTCCATGCTCGTGATGCCCTTTTGAACTAATTTTTTTTGGTGGGTATGAACTTCCCATGCCCTCTTGTATAATATTACCAAGTATTATAGCTTTTGGTCCAGTAGTTTTTTTTTATGGCCATGTCAAAATAGAACTTTAATTATAAAGACCTTGTATATATGATGATTTTTAAACAAATAATTATTACCACTTAATAACAAGATAAAATATTTTGTGGAAAATATGTGATGGAGTAAAAAAATTATTTACACACTTACCACTATGGCACGCTGGAATCGTTCAAATCACTGTTTTTTCCCCATTTTTGCTATGGTTTCACGCTTAACTAACAGTAGAAAAGTTGCTTCAAGATATTTAAACCGTGATTTGTGATCATGTGACATGCAAATCAAGCATTCAATTTGCATATTGTATGAGGTGTACCTCATAAAGTCCCTGATCAGTGTAAACTTCAACGGTTGTTAATGCTTCGATTACAGGTCAATATGGCTAATTTCCTTTGCACAATATGGCGCTCCGCCACAAAAGAGCAATAGGTAGTTAATAAAATTTGTTATTTACCGTAAAACTTACAAGGGAAGCGCGTAAGCACACTGTGGAAGCGATAGCGTTGCGTGGCAGTGAAGCGCTCCGGAAGTGCGCAGAGTTCAACAAACATGGCGGAAAGAGGGGAAGCAAACTTGTTAGCGGCGATCGCCAAAGAATTGCAGTTAGAGCACTGTTATTAAGCATAAAACCTTAATTTTGCTGTACAATTATTTGTCTCGAAATAATTTATAAGATGAGGTAGGCATTCATGAATACTATTTTTATTTAAAATTATAAAGCACCGCGTTACAACCCCCTCAGCAATGCAACGTATTACTCGACGTTGCACATGAAGCCAGCCCCGTGTTTGATTACCGAATTACTTAATAAAATGAAATAATAAATTAAGGAAATGGTCATTAATTACTATAGACATTTTGTACTGGAAGGCAATTAGCTAGTTGTAATAATCTATTTTTAAAAACTAAGTTTGTTTAGAAACTTGAGAAGCCATTCAAATGCCGTCTGCTGCTGTCTATTTCATCTGAAGTGGATTCGTGCTTATTGCTGTGAGTAGTAGAAGAAAGAAGTTCCGTTAAGCGCGTTAATACACATACACCACTTTAACAATGGAGTCCTTGTATGACTATGTGTACTCAATTTTTTTCGTTTTCGTGGTTTATTTTGAAAGAAACAAAATTTCGCACTCTCTTATTTTGCAAGCATCATATATTATAGCTTCAATTGAGAAACATATTTCAATTTGGTGGAAATCTGTGACATACATGTTCGAGGGATTCCCTTGTTAGTAGGAGAAGAGAAATTTCCTATTATTTTCTTATATTACTTTCTTTATACATAGTATAAGGAAGTATTATATTCACGAAAAATTCGACCTCGAGATTTTTACTGATCTTCACGTTTTAGGGTACCTAGATTACGAAAAAGTGATTTCTTGAAAATATATGTGTGTCAGTCTGTGTGTGTTTGTCCACGATAGCGTCTAAACGGCGAAAGCTATCGAGACCAAACTTTAAACTTAAGATTATAATCTTCCTCGGGAGGTCCGATTAGTTTTCCAGTGGAATCGGTGAACCGGAAGTATCAGTTTACTCCAGCGCCAAAATATAAATTTTGAAATATCTCGTTAACCATTGCGTTTATGAAAATGTTGAAGGGATTGAAACGTGTTACAATTACAATTTTAAACAACTTTTGTTAAGAAAATTTTTCAAATTCCAACCGGAAGTACCAGTTTTACTCTTATCAAAATCCAGTTTTTTGCTAATACAGGCGAAAGAAGATGCTATAGGAAAATCTGGAATCTATACCAAAGTGTTTAGAAGCTAATTTGGAGTAACTTTTATTCACGAACTTTTTCAAAATTTATATCGGAAGTAGCCATTTTAGACAGTTGTTTAATATTTTTCTGTATTTGGACCAGGGCATTTACGTATAAGAAAGTCGGGTGGTGACCACACCTTTTTTTTTTTTACCATCCATTGATGTTAAGGTTGAAATTTGTTATTTTGGTTGTTATGGACATGACCTATTTCATTATTCAGTTTGGGTTGAATTGGATAGCGTCGGATTTATGGGGGTCGGCCCGTACATATGATAACAGAGACGAAACCATTAACATTTTTCAAATGCAGCATATGATATGTGATTTGTCATTCGATTTAAATGACGAGAAACGAAAGAATATAAAGAATAATTAGAAAGATTTCTACGAGTAATAAGTGCACTTACCTATGCATTTGGGTAAAGAATGAGACCATCCTTGTGTGCCATTCTTTAAGATGCACTTTATATTTTCCACTCCTTCAATGTAATACTTAGTGTCACAGCCAATTTCTATTTCACTGTCAAGTGGAACGCTCTGAACGTCACGTGGATTACGGACAAACATGTTATTTTGCAATTTAGGAATCTCGCACGCCAATCCTGCGAATAAATATTTTACTGTTTTCTAGTATAAATTATTAATTTAACGTATGACGGATGTAG
Organism: Rhysida immarginata; assembly: GCA_023313115.1. Lineage (NCBI taxonomy): Eukaryota > Metazoa > Arthropoda > Chilopoda > Scolopendromorpha > Scolopendridae > Rhysida > Rhysida immarginata. The sequence continues at coordinate 8,859 of JAHWFO010066996.1, read as the reverse complement.
AAGAAAAGAAGGACGAGACACAAGAATCCTGGAATAAAATAATGAAACTGCTTCACGTCTTTAGTACAAAGTAATTATATTACAAACCAACGTGTAAAGGATCAATGAACATGAAAATTCTCAAAATTTACGTACATTACAATATATCATAAATAAATATTTAACGTCGGAGTCGCAAATGCCCAGTCGACAAGTCTAATTCTCGCCATATACAGGCCATCATCTCCATATCGACAGTTTCCTGCAGGTTCTGTGGCATGGGTGAAACAAACGGCGACCTGCATATCTCTACAGAAAAGAATCACAGGGAGTAAAGTCAGTGATCTTAATGGTCAACTAGGAAATGCAAGTTGTTGACAGTAAATCAATTTTATAACAGCGTTCCGGACCGAGTATAACAACACATCGCATCAAGTACAGATACAGATTTAAGACCTTTTTCTGTTTATATTTTATAATAAATCGTTATTTCGTACTAAGCACGTAAAATAGATTCATTCATTTAGAATAACCCTGCTAATCAAACCCGTATCGAAAATTATGAATACATCAGTTATTAATAGCCAGTAATTGTCATTCGAAAGCTGTTTCTCAGTTACCAACATAATTACAATGTAACTTAATAAGCGTGTACTTCTTAATAAACTTCGTGTCAAAACCCTATAAAATGTTCACCCCGGCAAGGTGGCCGAGAAGGCTAGGGCGTAAGCTTTCTAGTTCTCGAGTCCCCCTGGTCGTGGGTTCGAATCCCGCCGTGGGTACGGATGTTTGTGTTTGTCCCGGGCTGCGTACAGATATAACTTGTGTAAAAGGCGCAAAATGACTTTAGTAGTCGATGCCAAAATTTCTAATAAACAAACCTAAAATGCTTCACTTTGTTTTAGGCAGGGGTCCTGCAGTTTCCTGTTTTTTCTTTGTTTCTTCACCAGTTGTTTCAATAATGCATTCTATTGTTAAATAAACCGTCTTTTAATGATCACATGCAGCGATTTTGTCCATATTATTCGTAGTTGCTTCTGCACACTGCTTAATAGAAGTGTTCCTTTAAATGTTTTGAGCAATGTATAAATATACTGTACTCTGATTTTTTTAAAAAATAAATCTTTCATGTTTTAAATGATTGTGTTTTAATCATTATTAGTAACTAGTCCTTTTCAGTGATTACATCATCCAATGTTTTTCACTGACTATTATCATGCACTTGAAGTTTCACTTCGGTCGGTGATCCCGCGACACACACGTTTTTTTTCACCTCAATATTTTTAATCTTATAATAAATAGTTAAATTAATAAATAACTAATTAATTAAATTATTTTAAAAACAAATATTTAAAAATGAATCTTTAATATGCACTTATTGATGCACTCTGATCCAGGAGAAGACGACTGCAGTTTCCCTTCTTTGTGGAAAACTGCAGGTAGCTTCGATTAAAAAACATGTATGTGATAGTTTCTAAGCAACCATACACGAATATACAAATTTAATAATATATAAAAAACTGGTATACATAAATTTACCAATGCATATGGGATCTTGGCCACTCCATTGTCCATTGGCAACACAGAAGCGCTTGCTCTCCCCATGCAACGAGTAACCGTCAAAGCATTCATAGTCAGCCTCTTGATATCCGTTCTTCGTTGAAGTTGTTCCCGTTATTCTTCCATTCATTGGAGGTTGAGGTATAGCGCATTCATCTAACATTTTAAAATATTCTTAATTTATGTACATAAGTTAACGACCTAAATTTTTCTTATTTTCGAAAGAAGTGAGGCCAAGGGGGGAAAAACCGGGAAATTATATTTTAAATATAAAGCCAACTTAAAATTCAAGGAACTCATGATTTTATACAGTCTTCACATTTTAAATCACGGTTCCTCTGAAAAAGTTCTTTCACAGTAACATAATTTTTTTATCACATATGTATTTATGAACCGAGATTTTTAATTTTAGGTCAGTTGTTATATTCTTCTATATTCTTACTTGGTGATGGAGAGGGAGAGACATTAGCAGCTAGATTGACAAGTATCGAGTTGCACGTCTTCCTCGGTGTACAACAACGAAATCTCGATTCGTGGTGCTTTTTAAACGACGAAATAGATAAACCAAGACTATCACCTGTGTTAACAACTAATAAGGTAAACAGAAAAAAATTAAGGAAAGTTACTGAACTTGTATTAAAATCAACTTCGTATTAAGAATTTAATAAGCAGAACTAAAAAATAAATTAAGCAACACTGTATATAATACACTCAAATGTCAAAAGTCATGGGATAGCAGTGGACTATTTTTCAAGTAGCAGTAGCATTATGTGCAAACAGCATAAATATGTAAATCATTGTCAGTAGGTTTAGTTACACTGTCACGAATAAGGGGTGAGGTGTTCAGTGTGACAATGGCTACCCAACGAGAGCTATCCGAGTTTGAACGTGGCATGTGGAGCACGACGTATGGATCATTCAATATCAGAGGTGGCTCATTCAACATCCTACGGTCAACAGTTTCAAGAGTCTACTGAGAGTTCCAACTTGACGGCATTATCTCCCACCATGAACAACGCAGTGGTCGACCACTACTTCTCAATGAAGGGGACCAACGACGTCTGAGTAGGATGGTCACCGCTAACAGGCAACTGACACTACGCCAGATGACATTAGATTTTAACCAGGGACGTGATACTTGAGCTGTATCAGATCGAAGGGGACGAATCCATCATCTTTGGTCGGTTGGAAAAAAGTGTCTGTTCATCTCAAGTCCATTATCTCCTGAAATGGCATCGCTTATATCCTTCCATGCTCAAAAGGTGGTTTTTCGTCATCTCTGGAAGCAGAAGACCCAGGAGGGTGCCCTTGCTAACAACAAGACATCGTCAGCAACGTCTCTCCTGGGCCCATGAACACATCGGCTGGACACTTGACAACTGGAAACGTGTGATCTGGTCTGATGAGTCTCGACTCCAGCTGATACGAGCTGATGGTGTGGCGCAGACCCCATGAATCCATGGACCCAAGTTGTCAACAACCGTGCAATTGTGGTAATGGTTGGCAATGTCTTCAGATGTTTTCCACCGACTTGTGGAATCAATGTCACGTCGCGCTGTGGCATTTCGCCGGGTTAGAGGAGGTCCCACACGTTATTACGTGCTATCCCATGACTTTTCGCATGCGGGTGTACAATTTAACACTCTAAGAAAATGAGTAACATTGTCAGCAGCTACGTAGCAGCTGTTATGGAGAAGACAATCTTTGTCTAATTATCAACGAGTAGGGGAGCAGAAATTAATGACATGAAATCCTCAAATGTTTCAAAATTTCAATTCTGCTCTGATACAAAGAAAATATTTGAGCAAACTTTAGAAACCTTAAAGCTGCCTTAAATCCTTTTACACTATAGAATTAGCTATATTTATTAAACATAAAGTATTCATTATACAGTAATATCTTAGTCATATTCTAGGTTATACTCGCAGTCTTCTGCAATTCGGCTACTTTTAACGGATTCGTTGATATCTGACAAAGGCTGAGTTTGTAAATGTTTACGAATTTTGATCTGATACTGCTAATCATTGTTATTATGGTTGTCAATAATATTTTTCCATGCATTTTTAACAAATCCAACACTTAACTAGTAATGGTAAAAAGCTATGAATGTTTAGGAATAAGTTTTCTAAAGCTAGTATTTGAGGAAGCGTTACTGGCAGATCAGCAATCGTATATGTACTGTATACACTTAATTCTTTAGAGAATTGTGTCTTTTATCGCACATACATTATGTAAACTGTGTGATCATTTGAAATTGGAAACCTCTAAAGTGCGCTCCATCTTTTGGGAGCACTAATAAAAACCCTCACGTAGATTATGGAAAATGTTTTTTGTCATCGTAACTTAACATGCCACTGTCCAAGCGGCTCAGCGACTTACAAAAAACCGTAGGCTGCCTCATCAACGGCTTGAACCACATGACAGCTGTAGAGTTCAATTTGAACATGACCACCTACTGAAACCGCCTACGATTGTAGCAGGTGCCATTTTCATGTGAATATCCCATTTGCAAATCTTGTCCATAATGTAGGTTTCTTCCTTTACAGCGTTAGCACAATGGTAGTGCTGTTTGTACGATTTCGAATTTTGTGCTGTCGTAACACGGCACCTCTTTATTAAAATAAATAGAAAAAAAACAACAAATTTTTGAAATAATTACAAAGGAAAAACGGGAAGGTAAAAATTTCGCGCTCTGGATTCGAACAAGGGACCACCCCTTCATTGATTAAGATATAGCGGATAATGAACCGCCAAGTTGTTTCACAATATGCCCATATGGACTTCCCCAAAGGTGTGAATATTAAGGTTGTCATCTTCTATGGAAGTGCTAGGCACGATTGTATTTTGCTGATATTAATTCGTGACCAGTATACCAGATGGCGGAGTTCACTTGCTTTCTGCCTTTTGATTGGTCTCGTGAGTTGAATCACCGTTTGAATTCAACTCGATCAGATCCATGGAGGAAAGAGACATGCCGAGTTTATTTTGACTCGCCGCGGGATATGTGTAATCAATCGTTGAGCATGTGCCCTTGAACAAAACAGATGGCACGTAAATGAACTGCGAAAACCAAACTGGGAACCAGAACGGGAATGAACAAACGAATAAGGTATACTAACAGCAAATACGATTTTGTCAGATGATTTCTCGAAGAGAAAAACGCCAGATGACGTCGGGGGAGGGGAGGCACGGACGCGAGGTTTCAGAACAAGAATTTTCTGGAATAAGAATTACGGCTCGAGTTCGTGCTCACCCCCGCGGAAAAAGAATGAGAAAAGCGTGAGTGGAGAAGAAGGAAGAGTTCAAGTTAAGAAGAGAAGAGGGAGAGAGAAGAGGAAAAGAAAAAAGAAGGGAAGGTGGAGGGGAGACCGGAGAAACTCGGAGGATAGGGTAGGTAGCCACGACGGGTTCGAGAGTGAGCGACTCGACAAGGATTTATACGGGGTCTTGGACTGGAGGCGGTTAGCGAGGAAGACGGCGTGTGTCTTCCGAGGCAGGGACGATTGAATTCGGTGTGTCTTCCGAGGCAGGGACGATTGAATTCGGTGTGCCGAAGGCGGGCCGTGGAGTAGAGAGTCTTTCCGTCGTGGATTCTTGGGAACAGGCTAGCAATGTGTCAACGTTGTTCAACGAGTTACCGGTGCTACCAAGGTAATATAAGAATATTAGTTATTGGTGTTACGCTTGGGGTTCCGACACAAATTTCGGCTAGTCTCATCAATTGGCTAGTGGTATTTTCTGCGGACAATAATGGACGGCTACGTGAATTATTTGTCGAAGCACAAGTTGTGCTCGAGGGCGAGCCGCTAACGGGCATTTTTCCTGGAGGAGTGAGAATGTATATGCAAGAGGGGCTAGGGGTAATATTGCCCGCGTCGAAGGAACATTCTCTCATTGTTCGACAGAAAAATTAAAGGCTAAGGAACTGGCTATGGTGATTAGCTACTGTTTATATCAGTACGTTGTTGAGTAGTATTGGAACGGGGTCAGGTATTGCTTATTGAGGTACCCCGCTACGTGAGTTGGTTTTTGTGTTGGATTAGGCCTACTAGTGGTTTATTGCATAATTGTACCATTGTTATTTGTATAGTTATTACCGACTTTTGATTAAGCTTGGTTGTTTTACTAGCGGCCAAGATAATAAGGATTTATTGCTTATTGATAATCCCTGTCTTTATTTATGTTTTTGACTTTGCATGTTGGATAGCGCGGTCGTTCTCGCCACCGTGGGACAGTATCCGGCTGGAGAGGTTCAAGTTGGATTCGTCTTTCTTTTGGATGTCGGTGTAGCGGTCATCGGGACGGGGCGTCCGTGTTCAGCGCAAGAAGGACTTACCCGGCTTCCACATTTAGAGGGACGAACGTTGGGCGTGAGGAGCGAGTGGGATCCTGCACGTTTTTTTCCACTGCGCTGGCTCTCAATTTCGTGCAGGCAGATTTTGGTTCTGTTATGTTTCAAATTACTCATTTTATTTTAACCAATATGACTGACGAGTGATCAGTTTTGTTATAACCAAGAAGCTTAAATCGAATAAACATTATTTTTGTTTCTTATAGTAGTCTTGGTTGCATTTCCACCTATACACACGTAATAGATTTACAGCAAAAGGATAGGAGGGGAGTAGAAGTGCAATCACAAGCATGACTGTTTCGTTTCCATGGGTACAGTCTAATCAATCTTGTGAGCTCAATAAAAAAATTTAGTATTTTGCCTTCAAACATATCATAATTATGAGAATTTTCATATGGAAACCCGTTCAAGTCAAGTAGATGTTTTAAGAAGAATGTAGGGAACAGGAAACAAAGCAAATAGAAAAGGAAGTATTTAATGAACAGTAATGTACAGTCGGGTGCAAAAAGGTTTGTAAGTCAAAGTTGAGCAAGTGACAGGCACATCCCAAGCGTATACCTGCTACCCTATTTTCATTCAGAAGGGACAGGTCCATTCTAATCTGCCTTGACTCTCAGTACAAGTATTTGAGTTTGCAATCGATGAACATCCGGTAATCGTTTTTTGCAGGTAAAAACCTTTTTTACACCCGACTGCACATAAGTTTCTCAAAAAGTCACCTATGGCGTATAGGACGCATCCAACTATTTGGGGAGACGGGAAATTCCGACCTCGAAATATAATGGTTATCAAAAACAAGCGACCAGGCATACAATCTTCAGAAATGATAGTTTTCCACGACAAAGAACGCCAGCATGCCGCAAACGTTGTTGTGTCCTTGAACATCTCCTTACAGCCCGGACTTTCTCCGCTGTGACTTTCATCTCTTCAGACCGTTGAAGAAATTCCTCAAGGGACAAAGATTCAATTCCGATGAGGCATTGCAGGAAGCAATATCGGACTGGTTTAAACAGCAACCTACATCTTTTTTCGCGGACGGAATTACTTGTCTCCCCAAACAATAGGATGCGTACTGAAACGTTTATAAAACAGGGTTCATTAAATACTACTCTTTTCATTTGCTTGTCTTACCTGTCCCCCGCCTTCTTATACTTCAACTTGGCTCATACGGGTTTCATTTGAACATGCCGCATACAAAGGAGAAAACAGAAGGAATATTCTTTAAATTTTTAATTTTTTTCCGCTAGCTGCCCACTTACCTGGGAAAATAGCAATTTTATATTTTCTTAATTTCCGATTGTTATAAAAATAACTTGATGTCAATTATAAACGACTTTTCGAAAAAATTTAGCAATGCTTTTATCTTTTAGAATTGTCACAGCTTCTTACCTGAAACAACGAGCGTACAAAGAATGTCGCTGTCACAAGGTATTGTTACAGTGGCTAAAAGTAATAGTGTGTCCATTGAATACTAAATGCAACCATGAGAAGGTAATAACGACTGATGACACCGCCAGATGGCATAACAATCTAATGCGCCGACAATTACTCTATAATGCATGGCATTCAATGTAAGTTTAACAGCATTAACGCTTTAAAAATACTTGTTTAATAAAATAAAATAAGATTGTAAACTTGAAATAATATGCAGTTTGCCAAAGCTCAGGCTCCATCTATTGCCATTAGCGATAATTATAATATTAATACAGGGTGATTCAGTCAATTTCTGACCATTTCACTCGAATGACGTGCATTAGGGATAAACAATTGAAAGAATATGAGCGCCATATCGAATTTCTAAATAGTTGAAGTTTGTATTGTTGCAACGACGCTGCATGAAAATCATATTGTTGAAAAGTGGCGCCCGCTTTATCAACAGGGCAGAAATGCAAGGTTGTCGAATGGTATTTCGAGACAAAATCATCTGTAATCGTGCAAAGAAAGTTCCGGAAGGAGTATAAGTGTCGAGACGCACCAGACAGGCAAGCAATCATGGATTTTGTCAAGCAATTTCGTGCCACTGGATGTGTTGAAGGCCAGAAAAAAGGCGGGAGCGAAGCTCGTGTTCGAACGGCCGAAGTTGTCGAAAATGTTCGCACAAGGTTGGTCGATTCCCCTATCAAAAAATCTGTTCGCCGCCTATCCATTGAAGAAGGGCTGTCGTATACCACGACGTGGCGAATTTTGAGAAAGGATCTACACCTGTTCCCGTATAAGATCCATGTTTATTAGGAGTTAACAGACACTGGAAGACAGAAGCGACAACAATTTGCGATGGAGTTTGGAGCAGAAATGGAAGCCAATCAGGACATTGTGGACAACCTGTGGGTATCAGATGAGGCCGTCTTCCATCTGTCAGGTGACGTTAATAAACACAATGTTCGTTTTTGGGGTTTCCAGCACCATCAAAACTCATCAACTGAGCTCTTAATAAAGTAATCCAATTAAAATCTTATTCCACAACATATAATGAAATTTCTGAAGACAAATGTACATTTCGATAACAAGGTTTCCCATTTCCTGATTGCCAGCATCTACTGAGATCCATAAGTCACCTCTTCATCCATGAAAGGTTATGGCTTGGTGCGCGATTTCCAAAAGAGGCATCATTGGTCCGTTCTTTTTTGAGGGCACCGTAACGTCACAGGCTTACCTTAACATGTTGGAAACCTTCTTCATCCCCGAGCTGCGAAGGAGGCGTATACCGCTTCGACATCAATGGTTTCAACAGGATGGGGCTAGGCCTCACACCACTAATGAAGTGCTAGACTTTCTCAATCAGAAATTCGGAAATCGTGTCATTTCAAACAGGTTTCCAGCTCGATTCGGGGGTGGCTTTCTTTGCCCCCCTACGAGTCCTGACTTAAACCCATGTTATTTTTATCTCTGGGGGTTTCTTAAACACAGTGTGTTCACTACAGCACCAAGAACCCTAGACTAGCTGCGACAAAGCATCGTCGACTGCTGCA
>JAHWFO010066983.1:869-19790 GCA_023313115.1 Rhysida immarginata | reverse complement strand
AATTAAACATTCTTAGCGAGAAAACTGTATTTATAAAAGTTTGCGATGTCAATTGTCAACCCTCTAAAACTTCGGGTTGGAGTAGTCAATTGAAACAATGCTCCCATTATCAGAAAATTAAAAAACGAACAATACACCTTGAAGCAGAAGTAGTTTATTTAGAAGAAAGTGTAAAAGGGCTTGGAAAAAATTTGGTTGCATGAAAAACAATAGTTATTCAGTAAGTAGGCATTCAAAATGTGTGTACCAGTCATCTTAGCAACTCCCAATTTTCTTGGTATATATACAGATCCAAGAGCTATAATATTGTGAGACGAAAATCACATAAGCGTGTTTTGCTGAGTGCATCAGGACCACCTTGTCTGTCACAATGATGGTGGTGCTTCACTGCATGATACTCTTCAGGGAGGAATGCTTCACTGCATGGCACAACCATAAAATTAATATTATTTAAAGAACATGGCCTCAATCACGTGATTAATCAAGATGTTATCAGACAGTAGAGTGACCACACCCAGGAATGGAACCCCCACCCCATGGAGACACCCAAATCAAGGAACATCAAAGGTAAATAAAAAATTAATTAATTAATTTTTTAACCCACATTAATTAAAGGTAATTAACAAACCAGTGGTTAAAGTGTACATCTGTGACATCAGCAGTCACGTGAGCAAGAAAACAGAGCGCCAGTAGGGATCCAGCGTGTAATGGAATGTGGATTCAATTAAATTTATTGAGGGGGCAGGTATAAAAACAATGGGACACGCCCTCCACATTCCATTGGACGATATATCCAGACTCCTTCTGCTATCTTCTTTTAATAAATTTACATTAAAACAAATTTTCATCAATAATTAAATTTTTTCTTCTTATTTTAATTTTAAAAATCAATTAACCGTAAAATTTACTAAATCAAGGGTTCAATGAAAATGTTTTTTTATATACTCAGTTTAGTAATTAAACTCTATTTATACTGAACTAAAACACGCATTATATTTATTTAAATCATATTAACTTCATTTAAAAATGTATTAAATCTATTGAAAGCATATTAAATTCTTTTAAAAGTGTATTTAATCTATTTAAAAAATGTTTGAAATTGATGTAAAATTGTACAAAATCGTTTTATTAAAACGTATTTGTAAAAACTATTTAGAGATAATTAAATCTATTTAGAAATGCATAAAATTCATATATTTAAAACTGTATGAAACCAGTTTGTAAAAACAGTAAAAAATTTATATTTAGAGTATTTTGTAATTAAGGTTCATTTACACACATTATATGTATTTAAAATCGTATTAAATTCATTTGAAAGCGTATGAAATTCAGAGAGAGTGCACACGCAAACCAGGCATTAGTGATCGCTAATCGTATCATTCGCTCACTTTTTTCGCAAAGTCCCCACACACAAGAATTACTGAAGGCGTTGGTCACAAGTTCACCTGCGGGCAGTCACATTATGTCGATACTGCTTCTTGCATGGTCATAAAAAATGGTTTATAAATGCTGCTTAAAAAAATATTCCAACTACCCGTAAAGAAGTCAGTCATCTGTTAGAAATCCCCAGTCGCGGTTTCATCCCTTGGTCTCCAGCGCCGAATAACTGTCACACCGATGACGTGCCCTAAACCCGACCAACAGCAATCCAGGCTGAACCCCAGATGGATTGGCGACTATAGGTTTTTCAACCTTAACACTTTAATGAAGTGAAAAACCAGTGAAACTATTGCAGAAACGATTTTCATGTACTCTAACTGGAAGACAGGAGGATTATTTAGTTGCATTAGCGCAAACATTGCTAGTAGAGGTCGGGGACACTGTTCATAGCTTACAGGCTAGACATCAACCAAGTAGTGTGATAGCTCTTACGTACAAAATTTTTTATAGGAACCCACTGCATACACCTTCACGCATTCTCTTGAAATAACAATAACAACAAAGAGATAAAAAATCGCAAGCTTCGTGTCAAAAGTAAAAAAAAAAGTAAAATTGAAATGAAATAAATAGAAAATGTTAGTACAAAGGCACATGCAATCGCTTGGATAACAGTGAAGCACCTTCAACGTATTTGAACAATTAGCCGCTTTGAGACTGAATAAAAAGCTTTACGCTGTTAACTCCCATAGTAAAAACTCCAGCAATTGTATGTGTAAGGACGTAAAAATTGAGGACACCATCATTTTAGTACCATAGAAAAACATTTAAAATTAATGTTCAAATGTAAATAAGAATGTATGAAAATAGACAATTCAGTAACAATTACCATGAAAGACCTTATTTTTTCAAATATTTGAGAAGGTAAATTTAAAAATTTACAAAATGGATTAGTATGGCAAACCCAGCAATTAAAACACGGAAACTGGCAACCACTCATGTCTGTTACACAGCGCTGTGAATATTATTATTATTTATACTAGTACTTTATACAAATTGTATTAATGATGAACTTGTGAAAATAAGTTATTGTAAGAACGACACATCAGTGTATGCAAACAATGTAACCGACACAGTGAAAAAAAAATTGTGATTTCAGATTAAATTGTTGCACGAGAGGAATAATTTGTGGAACAAAACTTGCATTCCCGAAAAAAAACCGTGAAAACTTCTTGCAATCTTTTAATCACATGGTGAAAAAAACGGCACCCAACACTAAGCTTTAAGCAGAAAACGGTGATGGGATTTTTCTGCAAGTACAGAAAAAAACGCGATTCAAAAACTGCATTGCTGCCAAATGATAGGAAAAATACCTGTACATCACAGGTCAGGCTGGAATCAAAAGTAGCAAGCAACATATAATGACAACAAAAACAGTAAAAAACACAGGTAAAAGAAAAAAAAAGAAAAACGAGGATTGATGTTAACACTGTGTACAATGGGATAGAAACGGGGATTGGACGTAAAATTAGAGCACTAGAGTCACAGAGAAATGAGTTCAGACCATCATTCAAGCCTGCTGCACAACCCTCTGGCCTGTGTAGGGTACACAGTAAAGTAACAGTGAAAAGACGAAGTGAATTTTTAACCAGATTTAACTTAAATCTCGTATAGAATGTTACCAATATTGCGCAAACTATGCTTCTACTTAAAAAAGAGTAAAACTTGAGAGATAAAATTATTATAAACCAACATCAAACTGAGCAACCAGAACGCAAAAAAATTACACTGGACTGTGTAGGGCAAACAGTCAAGGAACAGTAAAAAGTCGAAGTGAAATTTTAACCTAAATTGATCTTAAATCTTGTATAGAAGGAGGCCGATATTACACTAACCCCACTAACCCTTGAAAAGAGTAAACATTGTGTGTGTGAGAGAGAGAGAGAGAGACAAAATTTTTAAAAATATAAACACAAACTGAACAATCAGAACACAGAAATCACAGAGAGTAGAAGAAAATTAAACATTCTTAGCGAGAAAACTGTATTTATAAAAGTTTGCGATTGTCAACCCTCTAAAACTTCGGGTCGGAGTTGTCAGTAGTCAATTGAAACAATGCTCTCATTATCAGAAAATTAAAAAACAAACAATACACCTTGAAGCAGAAGTAGTTTATTTAGAAGAAAGTAGTAAAAGGGTTTGGAAAAAATTTGGTTGCATGAAAAACAATAGTTAATCAGTAATTAGGCATTCAAAATGTGTGTACCAGTCATCTTAGCAACTCCCAATTTTCTTTTTATATATACAGATCCAAGAGCTATAATATTGTGAGACGAAAATCACATAAGCGTGTTATGCTGAGTGCATCAGGACCACCTTGTCTGTCACAATGATGGTGGTGCTTCAGTGCCTGATACTCTTCAGGCAGGAATGCTTCAGTGCCTGATACTCTTCAGGCAGGAATGCTTCACTGCATGGCATAACCATAAAATTAATATTAGTCAAGATGTTATCTGACAGTAGAGTGACCACACCCAGGAATGGAACCCCCACCCCATGGAGACACCCAAATCAAGGTACATCAAAGGTAAATAAAAAATTAATTAATTAATTATTTAACCCAAATTAATTAAAGGTAATTAACAAACCAGTGTTTAAAGTGTACATCTGTGACATCAGCAGTCACGTGAGCAAGAAAACAGAGCACCAGTAGGGATCCAGCGTGTAATGGAATGTGGATTCAATTAAATTTATTGAGGGGGCAGGTGTAAAAACAATCGGACACTCCATCCACATTCATTGGACGATATATCCAGACTCCTTCTGCTATCTTCTTTTAATAAATTTACCTTAAATTAAATTTTCATTAATAATTAAATTTTTTCTTACTATTGTAATTTTAAAAATCAATTAACCGTAAAATTTACTAAATCAAGAGTTCAATGAAAATGTTTTTTTTATATACTCAGTTTAGTAATTAAACTCTATTTATACTGAACTAAAACACGCATTATATTTATTTAAATCATAATAACTTCATTTAAAAATGTATTAAATCTATTTGAAAGCATATTAAATTCTTTTAAAAGTGTATTTAATCTATTTAAAAGTGTATCTTTTATATTTAGAGTATTTTGTAATTAAAGTTCATTTACACACATTATATGTATTTAAAATCGTATTAAATTCATTTAAAAATTTATTAAATCTATTGAAAAGAGTATGAAATTCATTTGAAAGCGTTTGAAATTCAGAGAGAGTGGATATGCAAACCAGGCATTAGTGATCGCTAATCGTATCATTCGCTCACTTTTTTCGCAAAGTTCCAACACACAAGAATTACTGAAGGTGTTGGTCACAAGTTCACCTGCGGGCAGTCACATTATGCCGATACTGCTTCTCGCATGGTCATAAAAAATGGTTTATAAATGCTGCTTCCAAACTATACAGGAAACTACAAAAATGGACTGAAAATGACCGTATTTTCATTCCCACACGACAAAGATCTTCATAGGCAATGGATGAGAGCGATTCATCGAAAAGATTTCAAGATTACAGAATATATGAAGGTAAGCCGCTTTCCCACATGTACTGTAAAACTGTAAACGCGACATCGATTAACGTGCATTTTATTATGATAAGTGTGTATTATCATTGCTGTTATACTTATACTTGTTGACATAATATAGAAATAGACATTAACTTTCTTGCTATATTATTATTAATATACAGTGTGAATACAAAGTCTGAACCCCCTTTTATTTTTTGAACCGAATCAGATATGTCAATTTTGATGAATCCAGTGAATAAGGAGTTGTGGGTGGTCTATCCCATGGTGCACTTTTCATCATCCCAAATATGCAAAATAGGACACATTCAAAATTTATCTCAAAAACCGTAAGGGATAGAGAAAAAAACCAATTGCAAACTTGTTCAGCAGAAAAAAATAAAAAAAACAAAAAAAATCTTCCAAATCGGACCAACCAATCACCCACAATCAATCACGTGGTGAACTGTTTGTAGCTTACAAACAGTCACACTGCACAAGGAAAACTGAATGTTGATATTTACACCATGTAAAGCATGCAAATCAAAAAATTAATATAAACTGCCAAACTCTCATTCACTTTCATGCGGAAAAGCAAATAAAAGGCATGTTTCAGCACACAGAAGAGAGAACATGATGGCAAGCTACACTGTTCTGGAAATGGTCAACATGATCTTCTGCTTCGGAGAAGCAAGTAGAAACCTACATGATGCAGTTAGGTTGTATCGAGACAGATACCCTAACGAACACAATCCATCTTGTCAAACAATGCATCACATTTTTCAAAGATTCGAGGCTACAGGGAATGTTAATGCAGAACGTGGACGATCAAGGGCACAAGGAGACGAGGATACAACAACACTAGTTCTGGCTGCAGTTGTTGCAAATCCGCACACAAGCAGCAGAGCAATTGCTGCAGATATTGGGTACCATCAGAGAACTGTTCTCAACATTCTACACACACATCATTTTCACCCATACCATATTCATTGTCACTAGGAGTTACTGCCATTGGATTATGTTGCTAGAGCTGCCTTATACAACTGGTTACTTACCTGCCTGGATGGAAAACAAAACTTCATTCATGATGTGTTGTGGACAGATGAAGCCCAGTTCACCAGGGATGGAGTTCAATGACACTGTGGTTGGACCGTATTTTTACGATGAAACACTGACTGCAGAACGCTACTGGGTAGAAATTCTCAACATGGTAGTCAGAGACTTCATTGACAATTTGCCATTGGCCTCGTATCAGCGCACCTGGTTTCAGCATGATGGAGCTCTTCCACATTACGAGTTGGTCGTTCGCGAGTGTCTAAGTGAGATGTTTTACCCCCCACAGATAACAGTCTAGGAGAGCGCGTGAGCACTCTCGGAAACAGATTTATCGCCCATAGTGATTTTTCCCCCACAGTGATTTATCGCCCACAGTGATTTACCATCCACAGTGGTTTACCCCCCACAGATAATAGAAAAACGAATTAGTCTTGCCACTGTTCAGTCTGAATACCGTTGGCAACCCCCTGTATGCAACAACCAAATGGATGTGTATGTGTCTCGGAAACAGAGATTTACCACCCACAGTAATTTATTGCCAAGAGTAATTTGCCACTGACAGTGATTTACCACCTGCAGATAGTAGAAAAACGCAAAACGAACAGCTTGTGGTTTTGGTCAGATGGTAGTGATTTATCTCTCATACTTATGCTAGCCGTGGTATAATCGCGCTCCATGACGCAAAAACGTCAGGTAATCTCTCTTGTATTTTCTCTTCCAAAGGTATTGGGCGAAGTGGCCTGCCAAGCCCTGCTTCCTCTTCCTTGGGTTGGATGTGTGTGTGTGTTTGTGTGTGTGTGGGTGCTTTGCAGGCTGCGTTTCATCTGCTGCCACGTGCTGTCGATGTGCTGAGTGTGAGCACCAGATGGAAAAATAAAAGATGGTTTTTATAAACTTCTTGGGTTGCGAATAGGAAGTTAACATCTGTGGTGATTTTAAAAGCAGTGTAATATTGTGAAATACTGACGAAGTACTCAGAATGGATGGCAGTCTGATGCTTCCAGCCTGCTTTTTTAGTCCATCATTACCCTTCCACCAGTTGGTGATGGTGGTTCTTTCCAGCGCAACATGCTCTTTTACTAATTTGTGTAGATTTGGGAAATACCTGTTGTTGTCGGGGATCGGGATGAGAAATATGTCGCCCATCTCCCGACAAAAACCACATGATAACTCTCGCCTTTTGCAAGAAATAGCATTACGCGTTATAGGACGAGTTGACCCCACAGTGGCATGAAATTCCAATGTATTTTTGGTTGAGCCAGAATATTTTTTGTATGATAATTCTGTAATGATATATTAAGTACTTGTATTTGTGCGTTGAATGACTGAAACTATGTTTTTTTGAAGAGTTTTTTTTCATTCTGGATGTTTCCCTCAGTTAATATATCTAGAACTTAACATCTAACATGGAAACCCTTGCACTATTTAAATCAGTTAGAAAATAATAATTCCAAAACCTTTTTCTACCATTTAAAAAAAAAGTGCTCCAAACCCAGGCCCATATTAAAATTGAAATGCATCATTAAAATGAAAACAGAAAATAAATAAAAGAAAATCATTTTTTCCTATAAAAACAATCATAAAATGTAAATTCAATTTTTTTTAATGAAATCGCAAGTTTTCAGTTGCTACAAAAGCATCTCTGGTTCTATAATCATGTAAATGACATAAAAGGGGTTGTGAGCACAATCATGTTGGCCACCGGCGAGTGAAACATTTTAGCATTGGAAGTGGTGCAAGAGGCGATTTCATTTTTGTTTTTCCACGATGATATCCAACATTGTAGAAGGCAACAACAGAGCAGACGGCAGTAAAGCCAACAATAGGCGGCGCCAGAGTACTGGCACCATAATTGCTTAGATGTTTCTGGCTTCCGGTGAAGGGAAAATGGTAAAGTTTTCCCATGGCATGATTTTATGGCTTTCCCTTCACCGGAAGCCAGACACGTCTGAGCGATTATCTGTATGATGTACGGTGACGCAATCTGTAGAGAAGATTCTAAAAGTGGGCGACTTGTTTTGAAAGGGATTGAGAAAAACAGGGCCTTGGTTTTTTGGGGGTTCATTCTAAAAGTGTGGGTGCATTCTTATGTTGGTTAGGCTAACTGAGGTTGGGCTAATTTAGGATGGTCCATAAAATGAGCTCCCAGATCTTCCTGGGGGCCATTTCTTGGCCAATAAAAATATTTAGTCCGAGTACTGTTGGCACCTCCCTGCATGTGGATTCCGTCGTTAGAGGGCGTGTTTTGGCTGTCTCTTCCCATCGTGTGCCAGCTGTTGCCATAGCAACCACACAATTGGTATGTCGCAGTCGTTTCAAACTATTTGTAGATTTCAGATTTTCTTTTTTCTGCTTTCTGGATAATTAGCCATTGTCGAAAGGAACCATGTCTTAAAGGTAAGCCAGTATTTTTTTGATCGTTCTGGTGTTGGGTTAGGTTAACTGAGGTTGGGTTAACTTAGGGGCCATCCATAAATTTTGTCACACTTTAAGAGGGAGGGAGGCGGTCAAGAAAGTGTGACATCACGTGACAAGGGGAGGAGACGAGTCATAAGCTTCGTGCCGTCACATGTACTTATAAATCTAAAGTATTAAAACTCTGAACTCCAACTCTAAGGAAAAACTTTAAAATATTACCAACTCTATCAATATAATGATACGAGAGTGAATCAGAAAGTACCGAAGTGGTAATTTACACTCTGAAACAGTAAAAACATATGTACCGGGCTTTGCAAAAGTTCTGTTACACTCTTTACATCCCCCAAAAAATGGACTGCTCATGATTTGGATAATTCCATTTCCACAAAAGGATCAAATAATATATTGGAAATTACGTGTTAACCTCTGAGTGATCCTAATGTCCATAAGAAAAGCGATGGAAACGAAACGAGTAGAGATTGCTGCTCTCCTGCGCGCGGGCCACACGAAGTCCGAGATTGCCAAGCTCCTCAAAGTCAGCCGGATGACCATCCACAGAGTTGCGGACAGGCTCAAGAATGGGAGAGACCTTAAAGATCAACCTCGTTCAGGTAGACCTCAAGTCGTCAACCGTTCGGGTGTGGGAAAAGCCTTCGAACAAAACCCGACGCTCAAAATGACTGCGCTCGCAAAGAAAAAAAAAATTTCGGATTCCACAGTGTCCAGAGCGGTCAAAGAAGAAGGTAGAAAGAGCGTGAGGCCTCTGCTGACGGATCGGATACGGGAACGGAAAGACGAATGACTTGAAGAGTCATGGCGAGCGAATTGTCATTTTCTCTGATGAAAAGACCTTCATGGTCGATCCCTGTCGTCAACAAGCAAAACGACTGCGTGGTAAGCTTCGACCAGGACATCTCCAAAGTCCACTACGTGTCTACAACCAAGCACCCGGCCTCTGTGATGATGCTGGGAATTGTGGCATCGAATGGCGAGAAAATGCCACCCGTGTGCTTCCCAAGTGGATACCGGCTAACGGCGGCTGGTTACAAGAACATCCTGGCCAGAAAAGTCCTTCCCTGGGTGAAGAAATGCGGACTACATCTTTCAACAGGACGGTGCCCCTGCCCACACGGCCAAAACTGTGCAAAACTGGTTGGGGTCCAACATGACCTTCTGGTCGAAGGGCTTTTGGCCTCTGCAGTCGCCAGACCTCAATCCACTTGACTACAGCGTGTGGGCGCATGTCGAGGGGAAGGCCTGCAAGGTCCGTCACAGCAACGTCGACGAGCTGTAAACATCTGTCAACCGTGTGCGGACCAGAATGAGGAAGGACTACATTCGCAAAGTTTGCAAGGGTTTTCGGCCTCGTCTGGAGCGGGTTATTGATGAAGATGGTGGCTACATCGATTAAATGACTAATTACAATGTTATTCTACATGATGGCACAATAAAAACATCGTGAACATCGTCGTGTCCATTTCTTTGAGGGTCATCACAAGTGTAACAGAACTTTTGCAAAGCCCGGTAAGTTAAGATCTCATACACAACAAAAGGGAGAACTGCCAGAAACTGTGGACTAGCAACGACCAAATAAAACCGTAGAAACCACGATTCCACATCGAGACATTTTCTTGCACAGATGCGCATTTCTAAGGCCAAGGAGTCTTCATAAGCGTGATACAAGATGATCAGAAGTTTGTTCTGATGTAGTAACAGGTTAACACAGGGTTTATATAGCAAGGGATTATACCAATTAACCAATCTAAGTATATAATGACTACTCAGGAGACAAAAGTTTTGAGAGAACAAAAAATAATAACGGTCGTTTATGGTAGTTACAAGTCCTTAATAGATCACAATTATGTTTATAATGCTGAAGTTTCATTTATAGTGCTTAGAGTTTTGAGAGAATCCAAGTGTCGTTTATGTAGCCATTGCTTGATATTATTTCTTCTTTGTTAAATGTTTTTAGAGGTGTAGCTAATCTGAAACGTTTAGAGGACCATTATCTGTGTTTAGTAACTTCTCTGTTTCTTCACTGGCTATTTGGAGGGATTCCAGAAAGTTCAGTATTCTTGGGTTACTTGTGTTGTGTAAGATTTGGAAGTCTTTCTTGTCGTAAGTGTTTATGATCCAGTCTGTGGTCAGCGAATCTGGAAATGGCGTATCTTCCATTTACTAGTGCTCTGATAAAGTCTATTACGGGCAAACGCAAAGAGATATCAAAAACCGAGTTGTAGAACATTTGGCTAGCGTCAGAAATGGGAGATTCGCTATTTCCAGATTTGTTGACCACATACTGGATCAGAAACACACTTTCGACAAGAAAGGGGTTCCAAATCTTACTTAGCACAAGCAACCCAAGAATATTGAAATTTCTACATAATCACCCAACAATTGTAAACACTTGTCTGAATGTGAAATTAACTTTTTCATGCTGCTGCGGTAAAAACCCGCTCCAGTGCTTCTCAACCATGTCAGCACACTCCCATTAGAAACACTAAGCGTTCTGGTGGTTTCCTGAATTCTGATTCGTCGATTGTCCAGAATCATTAACGCGGGCAATATGCTCGAGAGTGTTGGACGTGGATGGTCTTCTTGTGCAGTGTTCGCCCATCAAATCTGAGGGCCCATTTTCGAACTTTTGGCACCACTTCACAGTTGCAGAACGAGAAATCATATTATCCCTTAGACACTGCAAATTTCCTTATGGAATTCAGTGCAATTTAATCCTTTCGCCCACAAAAAACGGATTGCTCCGCGAATCTCCAACTTGGAATGTACAACCAGTTGCTGCGCCATGACAAAAATACTCTTGTGTACGCAGTAAATACGTGAACACGTTGTAATTATAGACATACAGGGAACATCCTTAAAAACGGCGAATGATGTTGTGACTCTTCGACCACCGATGGTGCTGAGTGTAACTTTCTTTTTGATTCACTCTGGTATTATGTGGTTTAAATTTGTTTGCATCACCTTTTAGCATATGGCGGCCACACGAGTTCACGCTCACTTTACTTTTAGGTCAGTGCATCGGCCGCCTTTGGGACGTGCCAGGGAACAATTTGTTTGATAAGCGATGATGATGCTATGTTTGGATGATAATGATGTTGACACATCGAATGTTCCTAACATTATCCAAATTGAGAACGAAAAAACTGATATGCTAGTCATAAATAATATAAAGGAATGAGTTCAAAGTCCATGGAGATAAGATGATTAAATTTTGATCGTTCATTTGATTGGTTTTGCTTTTTAAATTTTCTAAAATGTTTTATTTATTGTTGATTTTATGAAAAAAAATTTTAAATAGAAATATATAAATATTTTTGGAAGTGCTGTTTTAATTTAACAATTTCTAAATTTAAAATAGCAAAATATGTGACGTCACACCAGGGGAGAGGGGGTCACAGAAATGGGACCATCTGTGACAAGGACGGGGGAGGGGTCCAAAAATCATGAAATTCGTGTGACGTAATTTATGGATGGCCCCTTATTATCCTATTATTACAACGCAGATCATTCCATATGATTTTTTTGCACATGTAATGTACGTTTATAAATTATATATATTTTTTATTATTCTAAGAAATGAGTTTGACTTTTTTTAAATGCCAATCTAATGAAAATTTGAAGTAAGTAATGCCAATCTTGTGTAAGTAATGTTTTATTTTAATATCCGAATGATATTTCCTATTCGCATATGCAATTCTACGAGCAATCCCAAATTGTTTTGAAGTGTCAAGATTGATAACTTGATTTTTATATAGGATTAATTATTTCACAAATGATCTAACAATGAAACTATATATGAATTTTTATAAATGCTCTTTAAATATCATTTGAAAATTTAATTCAAATGAAATTGATATTAAAAAGGTTTATGAAAAAAAATAAATTTATAGTTGAGAATTGTATAATACTACTGACACTTTTATTTTTAACATGAACAATAAATGGTTAAATATATTTAAAGAAATATATCTGTTTTGAAAAACAAGAAGTATTGAATATATACAACAATAAATATTTTAAAGATGAATTTAAAAATAAAAATTCTGATTTAATCGAACTATTATCTGAATATAACTTTATATTGATATAAGATTATCAAATGATAGTTTATTATTGCAATTAATCAGCTATTAAAATATTTTATATAATATTTGCAAATAAAATTTAAATATTTTATCTACAGTAATTAACAGAAATCCTGCTATTTTTAGTTAATTTTGACCTCTCTCCCCACCTTCTCATACCAAATCACATTTTTCTAAACTCCTTCCCCTAACCAATATTATATATAAAAGTAGCTGCACCCCTTTCCCATGAAAAATGAAAGCTAAACTTCAGGATAATATATATAGAATTCAATTTTGAAATGAAGGACAAGAGCAGAATAATTTACTGTGAAGTGTAGACGAAAAACTCCAGATGTTATTAAACATTAAACGAAAAATAATATTCACATGTTTGTGAGGTCACGTTTTAACTCTTCCCCCCCTCCACCGTCATATTATTGTCATGCCCATATTGCGTACATATTTTTTGGTCAACCCTTTATATAGTTTTTAATCTCAGCAATATTTACAACAGAAAATATAAAAATTAAATCACATAACAAGCATGCTACAACTTTACAATAATCCAAAACCATTGCCATTTCATCGTATGTTGTTACAGGTTTGTACAATACTAACTTACAACCTTATTACAACATTTGGCATTCCTTTCACCACCTTATTAATTCATATTTTGTTAAAGAGTTGTAAAGGGATTGTAGTCATTTTTGTAAGGATTTGAAAAAATAAAAATACAACTTTCTCACAACCTGTAAACAATCTGCAATCTCGGCAATGTGCCAAAAGAAATTTAAAAAATTAAATCATTATCAACAAAGAACCTTGTTAGAACCTCGCAACAATTCAACAACAATTCTGTTTCATCGTATGTTGTTACAGGGTTGTAAAATATTAACTTACAACCTTATTACAATATTATACAATCCTTTCCAAACCTTATTAATTCAAACATTATTAATGAGTTGTAAAGAGGTTGTAGAAATTTCGGTCATGATTTGAAAAATAAAAATATAACTTCCTCACAACCTATAAACAGTCTGCAATGTGGGCAATGTGCCAAAAAAGACTTGAAAATTAAAATCTTATTAATTTGAAACTTGTTGCATCCTATTATTAAATGTTTTTTCGTTGCATATTGTTTTAGAGTTGTATTATAATTGTAAAACGTTGATTTACAACCCTAATACAACGCCTAACAATCTTTTCACAACTTTATTACAACTATTTTCTGTGAGTGTATCTCAGTTATCATTCAAATTCGGCCCCATGTTCATATGAACTTTTTTGCTTAGAATCACCCATACTAACTCCCCTAGAAGTTTTTACAATAAATTCTGAGACACTCTGTATAATAAACAGAAAAGCAAGATGTTGATAAAATTGTAACCCTAATGGTTGATGAAATTTATGTGAAACCGTATTTAGATTTTAATGGTGGTAATATTTTGGGTGCTGCATATAACCGTGAGGAAGCTGCGACTAGCTGTTATGTTTTCATGATACAAAGCTTGATGTCAGCATTTAAAGAAGTGGCGCATATAATTCCAGTAAAATCAATTAATGCTGAAGGACTCTTTACTTTTATAAAAAAATT
Organism: Rhysida immarginata; assembly: GCA_023313115.1. Lineage (NCBI taxonomy): Eukaryota > Metazoa > Arthropoda > Chilopoda > Scolopendromorpha > Scolopendridae > Rhysida > Rhysida immarginata. The sequence goes on along the minus strand of JAHWFO010066983.1, from coordinate 5,713 downwards.
ATAATAGGTTTAAGTGCCATAGGTATCAGACAGCAATTTCATCAATAGAAAGGCAATATCATACTTCACATCACCTCCTCAGCTCAGCATTGTTTTTAAGCATCCTTGCGATAGCAGCAAACCTATATTTTATCTATTAGATACAGTCCACATTTTGAAAGGTGTTCGAAATAATTGGCTGAACCAAGCAAATCAAATAATAACATATCCTAAATTTGAGGATTTCTCCAGGGAAGCTCATCCTTCACATGAAAATATATCTATAGCATTCGCGAATTTCTTATCCATTAAAAAATGTATGCTATAGAAGAGGCTCAAATTGTTAAATATGCATATAAGCTTAACTTAAAATCGATATTCCTAAACAACTTGGAAAGGCAGAATGTGAAGTATGCCTTGTGCATTTTCACTGAAAGCACCGTGCAAGGATTAAAAAAATTAGGAAAAATCCATGAAATTCCAGATTTTGACACAACAGCAAACTTCATTGATTTGATTTGCAAATGGTGGAGTGTAATAAATGTTAAATCAATACAAAGATGTTTGATTTAAAGATCAGTTGCAAAAGCAATTATCTTCCCAAGCTCAAGAAAATTTTAAATTTTTAGAAAAGCTTTTGCAGTGGCTAGATTTTTGGAAGACTTTATCAGACAATAAGAATTCGCTGAGTAGGGAGACTCATTTAGCCATTACACATACAATGTATGGACTGTTGGAAATAACTAATTACGGTGTTAAAGAATTAAATTTCAGTTATTTGCTGCCAGGAAAGATCCAGACAGATTGCTTTGAAGCACGATTCGGAAAATATCGAACCATTGCAGGGTCACAGAGTCAAATTTTTGAATTAGAGTCAAAACTGAGGATTCAAAATTATCTTCTGTTAACTATCAATGATCCAGATAATTCAAGATTCGAATATCCGGATCTTTTTTCGGACCTAAGTCTGAGATCCGAGATACGGATCTTGGATCCGAGATCCGAAATTCGGATCCTGTATCAGGAAATTGTGTAAATGCTAATTTTTTAATATATAACCACCTTATAACGTGTCTCAAAGTCAAAAGACCCTAAACTCCCTAATTCCCTATGACTGAGCAGTGCATCACTTTAATGTAATCAACAATAAAAATCATCATAAAATAAAATCAGCTTTAATTTAACAAATCTTTAGTTTTCGTTTTAGTTAGAATAGTACCATATCCCCTCAATCTATGTGACTCGACTATTGCGATTGTGGTTTAATTTGGTTTGTTTGGTATTAACGTCCTTTTCAACTGCCATGGTCATTTCAGGACGGTGTTATAGGAGCCGCAAATTTTGCCTCGCAAGGGTTCTTTAACGTGCAGCCGGCAGACGACTATAGGGGACGAACGGCTTTACTTCCCTTCCGAAAGAAGTGCGTGATCTCAGGATTTTTCCCCTGAAAAAATCCTCGTCGTCCTTGGCCCGGGGTCGAACCCACGTCCTCGGGCATCAGAGATGATCACGCAACTATTGCGATTGTGATAGCCTGAGATCTCCTAGTCCTAATTATAGTGCCCGGCACGAAAGAAAAGGTAAACCGGCGCATGCACAAATGAAAAAAACCTACTTCAACCGATCAGGAACGAACAAGAGATGGGACAGAAATGCTTTCTTGAAGGTGTTGATGTCGGATTTGCTGTCAAACTTGTTTAATGTTGCTTGGAGTAGTTGGACTTTCATAGTTCCCAGTTTTCCCAAATACTTGCTAATAATCGTGAGGATTTTAAACCTTGGATCTAAAATATCAGCTACCACAGAGATGTCATTTAATGTGAACCTGTTCTTGAGAGAAATCTTCATAAGTCCTTTCAGCTCCACCAACCACCCCTTATCGTAGGCAGTGAAAATGAGGCAAGACTCTAATACAGAATAGTGTGACATAGTCACTTTCTTGTTTTATTTTATTTGTAAAGGGTTACAGTAGTCCTCCCTTAGAAAAGGACTACATGCCACCTTCGGGTGTCAATATTGTATTGTTGGACGAATATATTTTTGATCAATTGTAAGCATATGGATGTTTTGAATATCATGGATACCTTTTTCCCAATGAGGGTACAAAACCTCCTCTGCGATGGCGAAGTCCGCCATGAGGCCGTTAGGCCTATCGCCCGTCGAGGCGTCTTTCTTGTGATTGTAAGTCAAAAATTTGTCTTATGAATATGTATTTCTTAAAGAATTATTGTACTTGATGTATACAATTATAATAGTTAAGAATTTGAATTTAATTAATCAGATTTATTAGGTTTTGAACCACTTTGTGTATTAAGCTGCATTTGGCTGTGGCAATGCATGCTGGGAGGATCGAATTTCGATACCTTCTCCAACTGTGTTGTCACTTACGATTCCGAAAGTGAAGTGAGAAATTCCAGGTTCACCACCAGAGGGCGATCCCATGATTCTCTGCGGGATTTGCCTGGTGTATAAAAAGGGGGTCGGCAGCAGCATTCGGGACATTCCTGATCCAGAGACGAATCCAGCTAGACCCATTCAAGATGGAAGACCAGGCGGAAGAAGACGACGATGCCGAAGCAGATGACTGCAACCCGGGAATAGTTGTACTGCCCGGATTGGGTTCCTGTAACTTTGCAATCGATGGTTAGGCCTAACCTTCTTTCATTTACGGAAAGAGAAAACCACGTGGTAATTTATTGTATATTGTTTACTTTAGATTATTTGTTTCTTTATGTTGGGATCTAGTGTAAAGCGTTTGAGAAAAATATTGATAGTTCTTTAAATTTGGATTATGGATTTGAATGGTAGCGGGATTGGATTTAATAAGATTTATGTTGTTATTAGTGGGAATTTTAGATTGCGATCTTTATTAATTGAAGTGTTAAAACGTTTAAGAATTGTGTAGATAGCTTTGGATTAGATTCAGTATAGTAATTTGTAAAATTGTTAATTTGGATTCTGTGGGTTTGCTGTATGGTATTTCAGTCGGGGAATTGGATTAGGATTATCAAGTTTGTTACTGTGGCAGAATTAATGACTTATGTTTTGATTTAAAAAGGGGATAAAAGTAGAAGTTGTTTACTTGAAGATTGGGTTTCGGATTTTGTAATAGTTTAGGAAGATTATTTCGTGAATGAACTATAAGAATGTATTGTTGTAAGTACGTGAGATGTCAACATAAGTTGAGAAGAGTTGTTATTGATACTTGGATTTAATAATTTGGATTAAGTGCGGTCATTAATATTTTGTAGTATTCAAGTAATGTTGAAGTTTGATTGTAAGGCTTAATTTTGTATAGATCATTAGTGGAGCATTCTGTAGATTTTGTTTACTAGCGCATGGGGTAGCTAAGCAGCCTCTTAATTTTGGGATTGTTTGGGGATTTTAGATTTCAGTGCATTCTAGGTACTGGTGTTGTGCAGGGACATTAGTATTGTGGCTCGTTGGCAGTGGATAGGTAGACCCGTTATTATGAATGGCTAGTCCCATTAGTACGGACTGGATTTTGGGTTCTATGTGGCACACCGGCGTTGGATCCGGTAGTTTGGCATTGGTTCCCACTGCAGCGACCATGCCCTCTTTTGTTTGTGTTACATGGCGGAAGTGCCATGTCCGTGACCAGTTTGCACTGTGTAGTTATTGTATCCCTATCTTAGGTGTGATCTATTTGTTTTAGTGGGGAGAATCTTTGGCTTAGTTATGCGCTAGTTTGTGTCATCTCTGTTTGCCACTAATTTTGATCTTGTTTTATCTGCCATTTTATTTGTCTATTATTGGATGATTATTGTAAGGCAATTTTATGTGAACGTATTCTTAGCACAGTGGGTAGCTAAACTTTTATTTTGTTTTGGGGAAGGGTTGGTTTTTGTAGTGTGCATGCTGGGTACTTGTTTTTATTGCCTGGTGGGTGTTTGGTTTAGTTGTAGAGGTGGATTTGTCCCGTTTTGGTTCGGGTTTTTGGTAGCCCTCTGGTGTAGGATCCAGTGTGTTGGCTTTGGTATCCCCTTGCACTATCCAACCCCTTTTGTGGCTTTTGGAACACGACTTTGGGTCCGTGTTTGTAACCTGTATGCACACAGGGGTTCCCTAGTCCCTTGTTTAGGTTTGACGTGATAGTTAATTGGGAGTTCTTTGTTTAGACTGGTGCTAAGTAATACAGGATCATACATTTGTCACTTAATTGATTTAGCTACAAGCATCTAATTGTTATTCCCTGACTGTTTATTTCTACATTTATTATATCTTTGTATTTTGCTTTATTATCTATTTTGTATTTATCTTGTATTATCTTGTAAATAAACCTCTTTACGCATATCAAAATCGATCCCTCCCTTTGTTATTTTATGTTGGCACCCTTCTTAGGAAGGAATGCTGATGAAGTGATAATAGATAGAAAATCACTTCACCACAATAGAATAGGGGCAGAAGATTGCGATTTAGGTAACCGCTACTGGAGAGAATCGTAGTGGCTCTCTCAAAGGTTTTGATAAAATCTTGGAGACTCCAATTTAATTGGTTTAAATTGATTTTAATGATAATGAATTGGTTTTTAATTGAATTTAATGATGATTAATTAATTTTTAATTAAAAACCAGGTAACCCAAGATTCCAAAGGGTTACAAGGTATTCAGGTGACTAAAGGGTTTACAGGTATGGTGGTGTTACATTACAGGTAACCAAAGGGTTGACAGGTGTTTGATTGATCGCTGGGTTCATGGTGATGGATGGGTTTTTACATTAGGCCTATTCTGGTCCATCACATTCGTTTTTACCTAATTACTAATTTTCTATTGCGTTTAAAACCACCGGATTTTTTTTTTTATTCGTTAACTACTCTTCCTAATTATCATTATTGATTCAAGGTG
>JAHWFO010066979.1:571655-620669 GCA_023313115.1 Rhysida immarginata | reverse complement strand
GAAAGGTTGTCAGATAAGAGGTTCCTGGATTTTTGGTCGGCATCCGAAACGGGAGATAGCCAACGTGACATCGTCGCCCTCGCGGACGAGAGAGAGCGAACTGTGGCCGTTGAAGACGGCGGAGACAGGACGGACTGCTGTGCGCCAATGTTGCCATATTCTAATGTTTTGCTTCCCATAGAATACATTGGACAACTAGCTACGGAGAACGAACGTTTCGCCGACAGTGAATGTGGCTCCGGACAATTATCTACCCGTCTTGTGTCGTCAACCGACTCACTTAAACCTTCGAGAGAACGCACTTCATCGTGCTTTAGCCCTCAGCTGCCACATCGACCTCGTACTTGAGAGCTACCTGTGGACTACGGGGCGACTGCGAATTTGGTTCTGCTTCTGGATTTGAAAGCATCGAGCTGCCTCAGCATCTTCGCCAATCTTCGGAATTAAACCAATTCTCATCAGAAGAAGGACTAATCTTCTTTTTCCCCTGGACGGCCGGCTCGGTGGCCGAGAGGGTTAAGGCACAGGTCTTTCCAATCTCGACACCAGCGAGTCGCGGGTTCGAATCCCGCCTAGGGCATGGATGTTTGTGCTTGTCTCGTTCATAATCGTTCTTTCATCGTCATTAGGGGATAGTACAATAGACCTGAGGTCGCAGTGCTTGGTTCATTGGCAACCACCCCTTTCAAAGTCATTATCATTATCATTCTCCTGGACGACTTCAGGTTACATACGGGAGAACCTCGGCACGTTTGCCCGATACGACAGGTAAACCATTTCTCAGTCTTGTAAATAATGAAAGGCAATGTCGTTGTCACTCTCCTCCCGAGAAATTTCCTCGCACGTAAATTACTTTGTAATATAGCATGATATTATTGCGTAATGAAATTTCTTTGTTCCTCTTCTCATTTGTAAAATTTATTAAGAAGAGTTAAAGCGCGTCTATTAGCATATTCTTTTGACGAGGTAGTTTATCTCTAGTTGTAATAGAAATTATGATGAGTTTGTTTAAACGTGTAATTTTGCTATCCCACGCCTCTCTAACAGTTATTATTTTATATTATCTCCCTTATTAGCTTTCCCATGGAGTCGCTCATGGACGCAAATGCAAAGCGTTTCCGCTCTCCTGTGTAGCGGTATGTTGTGAAACCATAAAGTTAGTAAAGGGGCTATTCCAGGGCAGTCGACTAGAAGATTATGATCGTAGAGGACCCCTTCAGTTATATGAACTGTAAAACTCATTTCTTACCATAGTATTATGTGTAATTTTAATGTAAATTCATTCAGGTTCAGATTAGAGTGAACCATACTGTTTAATGTAAGAGATATTAATCTCGTTGTCGCCTTAGAAAAAAAAAGCTAAGGTTGTAAACCAAAGAAAAACTGTCTAGTTACAGTTTTGCTGTCGGAAGATACTACCCTTTATGTACCTTCCATCGATTCGCTGCCTGTTAGCGGAGGTCATAGGAATCTATTCTCAAAACTTTAATTTCTATGTTATGTAAATCCTGTCATACGAATACGGTTGTTGTTACTGTATCTAAGTTGTATTCGCTATGTCTCGTAAACCATACTTACCTTCCCCTGCGTTATTTTTGCTATACGTGACAGTACGGACCAACAATATCTATCTCATGACCAACATAGAATCGCAAAATTTGTTCAATATAGATAAGGTAACAATGCATAGAATTCCTGTTATTCAGGCATTTTTTGGAAAAGACAGTTCTTAATACGTAATAATAACGGAGAGTTAACAGACTATTGAGAAAGAGTGAAAAGACGACAGATGAAGCACTCCTTTAGCTCCGTGTTGTATTGAGCAAATGGTAAGCAAATATATAGAAGAATCGGCGACTGCTGGACTACACAAAGTGATGAACGGCCATGTTTTGCTTCAAGACACCGAGAGAAGAGTGGAATTGCAACAACATGAAGTGTACATCAAAAGTAAGATTACGTGAGTAAGAAATTATTTAGACTAGCATAGAATTTAGAAATTATTTAGTGGCATCCTTGGGGAGGTCCATCCATTGTGAGCCTTTTTACTGTATTAAAATTTTTACTGTATTAATCCTAAGCGTTTTCATGTGTTAATTTTTAAGATATTGCAAAATTTATTCAAAAAAAGAAATTCCAAGCCACGCCAGGGTTATCACTTAGCTTATTTGGTAGCACGTCAGATCCAAACATTTCCTAAATATACATTTTGACTATATTCTGTGGCAGTGTGTATATTTTGGTAACTGAGATGCTGACAGTGAGATGATTGAACGTTCGTTTCTAAGAATAGTTAAGAATGAGTATAAAATGATGATGCAGTGACAGAAGATTAATATTGCAGCGTCTATTGATGAGGCAGAGGAGTCACACTTGTCTCCCTTGAGCTTCCTATCAAAGGTCCAGACGACTAGCAAAAATTTATGTGTCTGGAAAGGAAAGAGAAAGAACGTGTATCGGTCAGAGAAATTCTGCAACTAAAACAGAAAAAGCTCTACGAGCATTTGAAAAATCTGAACAACGGGAGTTTTGAATATAGCAACAGGGTACGTCAAGTGCAAGAAAAACTTGAGTCTAAAGTATCTGCTGATGCTCTGCAGTGGTGAAGCAAGTCAAGAAGAGTCTAGATAAAGTTCCGGTATATCACTTAGACTTCTGTTTTTTGTATCTTTCTTAGAATGGATAGCCCTTTGCTCTGTGTTGTTTTGACTGAGTTATTATTTAGCTAATTGGGAGTTATAATTTAATTTTTTGAGATTGTTCTATTTACCTACAAGTGTAATTATCTCGAGCAACGCCAGGTAACTCTCCTAGTTATAAATAGCGATGAACTAGCAGAGGACCCGCCGTTGCCCAGGATAAAAATTATACAGAAGAATCTTAAAAAAATAAATTATAACTCCAGACTGGTTAAAAAATACCTCAATCTATACAACACAGCAAAAGGACTATCCATTCTACGAAAAAATACGATATACAGGAAATCCTACTCATCTTGACTTGCCCACAAATATCCTTCTTTGTATATATCGATAGATATGTTCAACAGTTTCACTGAACGCTTTTTCACACGAGTAGGTTACACGATTTTAGTTGTTCTCAAGGTAATTCAAATATAAACATTTCAGTACATATAATGGTCGACTTTAGTCTTCTTTAAAAGCAGTCGGGTTTAAATATTATTTTTGATGCATTTCTAAATTGTTTTTATTTTGTTAAATTAAGAAGAATTTATGGTGTGAAGCCCTCACTATGTGCTACTTTGGGAAGGCTGCTCAGTATGGTGATTCTTGATTCAATTGCAATTGTAGTACCACTACAGGGCCCTGATTTTTCACACCCATGATTTGTGTGTACCTAATTCTCAGTCTCTTGACAGCGGACTAGGAAAATTTCAACAAAGTCGAAATCTCTAATTTGTTTTTGGCTCTGTGTCACGTGAGAAGAATTTAGCAAGAGAGTAATACGCAGTGGAAATAAAGTAACGATGACAGGAGACGTAAATTTGGAAATATGATAAAGTTTAATAAAGGTAACTTAAAAAAAACTATATACTTTAACAAATTAAAACCAGCTCCTTATCACACACCAGCAATAACTTCAGTCGGTCGATTAGCACACCATTGTTGAATACTAATACAGGGCAAATACATATGAACTGCACTCACTAGCACAAAACTTCCTATATCAGACGAACGGGTAGACGGCCGTTGCCACTAAAAATATTGTAATGCTTCAAGAGCTGTCAAATAAATAAGATGAGCTTATTATCTATCGTAGCACACAATGCTCAATTCACTAAAATTCATCCACACTCTTAGATTCTAAGAATAATGGGACACACACTTAAATCATGTGTTATGAGAAACACTATTACTTAATAATGTGGTTCCCAGATAATGGTGGAGATACTTCAATGCCGAAAGGCCACAGCCCTTGCACTCTAGACTGGGCCCATAGCTCACTGTAACCGAACTCCGGGAAACAACGTTTTATCAAACATAAATTAAGGCCTACATGAAATTGCGCACTCACCAGTACGAATGGTCTGCATTCCAATGACCACGCCGGTAGACAAGGCGCATTCCCAGAACTGCCATATCTTAGCTCGCTCTCGCTTGAGCTGATGTCTTGCCATGCTGGCAGCTTCATAATGGCGGGGGTTCGTGCATTCGACACCGCTGTCGCTTCACTTTCTGCTGATGAAGTCCAAGAAGCTGGCTGTATTGGAAACCTTTCTCTTTTGTCTTCTCTCTTACCCCTTATGGACAGAAGAGTTCTGCTTGGCTCAGCTGTCTTCCCCGTTTTCCGAACGCCTTGCTTAGATCCAGTTCTGCTTGCTCCATTACTACGAATGCCTTGAATGCTCTCTCCCTCAGTCTCGATAAATCTTCCGCAGCCCTCGCTTATTGGTTCTTTTAGCGTGTTTCCGATGTTGACTTTGGTTTCGTTGTCCACCTTCTGGTTTCGTTCGATGAAAGATACGAGTTCGGTAATGATGGACGACGTCATAGGAATTCGTGATGTCATTCGAAATCTGTGACACTCTGTTATGCAGATTTAATGGAATGCAAAGTAATCTCTCTCTGCCTACAAACACTGCGTTTACATGCATGTTTTGATCCAGACTGACTTGAGCTAATCCAAAAGTACATCGCGTTTACATGCATCTACCTCTATCCGGATCAAGTCCGATAAGATGCCCTATGGGTAAAGCTCTAGATTAGGAAAGTACTCCAAACTCTGTCGTCTGCTGCAAATTGCGCCATTGTTGACTCAGTTAGTCTTATCACTTGAGTTACGCTTGTCTAAAATACGGCTGAAATGCATATTATCGTCTGGAAATATATCTTACAATCAATAAACTAATATTATTTTTCCACATTCAATTTATTTATAAAATTGAGAAAGCCTCAACAGGAAAAGAGAACAGATTAAGTTCCATTGTAAATTGTAAATAGGGAAGGGCAGGGTGTTTTAATATTAGTTTTATTTATTGATCTAATGAGTTTAAATGATAAATTTAAATTTAAATGTGTTCAGTCTCCTTTTAATGGGGAAAATCGTAAAAATTAATAAAAACCAAAAAATAAATAATAAATAAAGTCACAAATCTTGAAAAACGATGAAGAAACTTGTGAGATGGAAGAAAACTCAAAGGATGTAGTCTATTGAAGATGTTGTTGATAGTAGAAATAAACCCAGTCTATTGAGGATGTAGATGAAGTCTTGTAAAGATAATGTTGATAGGGGAAAAACGATAATCTTGAAGGAAGTGTTGGTTTGGAAATACAGATGAAATTTCGAAGAGGATGATTCAAATATTTGGGATAAAATTTATATAAAAAAACGTTTTTGAAAATATTTCTCATCATCAGTTGGATTAAACATTTTTGAATGGTGAAAACAGTTGAAATAAGAATTTAACAATTGATATAAAGGTGATGAAGCTAAGTTGGTTGTAATTGTTAGTTATGATTGTTGGCTATTGTATACTAGGGTGATTGTTGTTTAAAAGTAGTGTCCATTTATTGTTTATCTCTATTGATGGTTTGGCTAAATTTTTGTTATTTGTAATGATATTTATTGTTTCTTTAATTATGCTTTTTATATAATTTCCTTCTTTTCCAATGATTTTTGTGTTATTCCAATCTGGTGTGTGGTTTTCTTTGATACAATGATTTACTAAATGGTTGTTTTTGTCTTTGTGGCGAAATGCTCTTTCGTGTTCTTTTAATCTTATTTCTAATTATCGTTTAGTTGACCTGTGTAGATGTGTTCACAATTTTTACATGGTATTTGATAAATTATATTTCTAGTGTTCCATTTTTCTTTATTATTTTGACATATTTCTTTGAAATTGATATTTGTGTTATTATTTTGATTGATTGTTGTTTTTAGGTTGGTGGTGGTTATTAATGTTTTAGTAATGTTATTTGTTATTTTTGTATGATTTTTATGTTTGGTATTTGTTCTAATATTTTTTTCTGTTTGTGGAAAATTTTATTATTTTATTGTATTGAATATCTTTTTTGTTGTTCTTGTTGAATTGGTATAGTTTTTGTTGTATTGTTTGTAAACGTATCTATTAAAATTTTGTCTAATAAAGTTATTGGATATTTGTTTTTTATTAGGTTCAGTTTAAGTTTTTTTAAATTTGTAGGAATATATTTCGGGGATGTAAGATTTTTTATTCTTTGTAAATATTGTTTAATTTTTTGGTGTGTGGGTTGTTGTGATAAGTAATGTGGTATGTTGATACCTTTTGTTGGTTTTTCATATATCTCAAAATCTAGATTATTTTCATTTTTTATAATGTTTATATCTAAAAATGTGATACGGTTGTTGGTCATGCTGTTGTGTGTAAATTTTAAAGGATATCGTTCTTCTAATAGGTGTATTAATATTTCTATTGGTTTGTTTGTTATGACTAGGATGTCATCTACATATCTCATCCATATTTTTATGTGTTGTTTGTGTTGTGATTTGTTTAGTAAATTGTGCTCCATGTTATTTAAATAGATGTTGGAAAGAATTGGTGATAATTGGCTACCCATGGGTAAGCCTTCAATTTGAGAATAAATTTTTTCAATGAATTTTAATTGATTGTTGGTGAAACATAGATTTATGGATTGTATGATTTTTAGTACTTTCGTGTAAGGTAATTTTGTTTTTAATTGATTTTTAATGATGTTGAGAGTTGGTATGATTGGGATGTTATCATACATAGCTGTTATATCTATAGTATAAATTTTGTCTTTATTTTCTAATTTTAGTTTTTCTAATGTTTGTTTGGCTAGTGTTGAGTTTTTTTCCAAAACCACACACCAGATTGGAATAACACAAAAATCATTGGAACAACAATCACCCTAGTATACAATAGCCTACAATCATAACCAACAATTACAACCAACTTAGCTTCATCACCTTTATATCAATTGCTAAATTCTTATTTCAACTGTTTTCACCATTCAAAAATGTTTAATCCAACTGATGATGAGAAATATCCTCGAAAACGTTTTTTTATATAAATTTTATCCCAAATATTTGAATCACCCTCTTCAAAATTTCATCTGTATTTCAAAACCAACACTTCCTTCAAGATTATCGTTTTTCTCTTATCAACATTATCTTCACAAGACTTCATCTACATCTTCAATAGACTGGATTTATTTCTACTAACAACAACATCTTCAATAGACTATATCCTTTGAGTTTTCTTCCATCTCACAAGTTTCTTCATTGGTGACTTTATTTATTATTTATTTTTATGTTTTTATGAATTTTACGATTTTCCCCATTAAAAGGAGACTGAACACATTTAAATTTAAATTAGTTTTATTTTTTTCTGTTTTATTTTCCTGTTGGGGCTTTCTCAATTTTAGAAATACATTAAATGTGGAAAAATAATATTAGTATAGAGAATTTTCCAAACATTATTGTATAATATTGGACTATCAATAAAATTTGTAATTATTGATTTTCCTTTAAATTTTGTTTTTAATTAAAAATTTCTATTTATAAATAATATGGTCGAGGGTATTTATTGTTGACTAGATTAAGTTTTTGGTTTATTTAATTTCAAAATGATATTCCTTAATAAAGTTTAAAATTTCCATGATAAAAATTTTTGTTAAGGTTTTTTTTCATCAAATTATAATTTTATCAATTTTGATCAAAACATAATTTTAATCGATTATTATCAAATTAATTTTTTAATTGTTATCAAATTAATTTTTTAATTGTTATCAAATTAATTTTTAGATTTATATCAAGACTACAATTTAATAGTTTATTTTAATTTTATTACATTATAAAAATTATCAAATTACAATTATAATAATTATAGAAAATAATTCAAAGATAATTTAATAAAATAGGAATTGTTAACTTGAAATTGTTGATATAAATATAAAATTTAATTTGATAATAATAATTTGATAAAAAGTTATTAAATTATATTTTGATAAAAAAAATATATAAAATCAATTCGACAGAAAATTAAAAAAAAATTTAATTTGGAAAAATGATATTTTTGATAAAAATTTTACAAAATAAACACCGACATTATTAAATGTATTTTAAATTTTATTCATTTATAGAGTTTTATTGTGATGAGGTGTAAATCTTACTTACTTACTTTTCAAACCCACTTATCCATTAGGGTTGCAGGGGCAGCAGCCCTATGGAGGATCTTCAGCAATTGCGATCTTCAGCCATCAAGTGCATGTACTCCCTGTTAATACCCAAGTGATTCAAACGCAGATTCTCCACGTAGTCTAGCCACCTGGTTCTAGGCCGACCCCTTTGTTATCTTACCCACCGGCTTGGAAAATAACAACTGAATAGGAAGACCAGTTTGTGGCATCCGTATCACGTGGCCATACCAGCGCAACTGAGATCTGTCAATGTGGATAAGTAGCAGCTCAACACCTAAAGACTCCCGTATTGTGCTGCTGTGCAATCTATTTATTTAGGGTACACCTGCCACACCTCTTAGAAATCTCATTTCAGCCGCTTGTACCCCCGATCGCATTCTTTCGGTCATTACCTAAGCCTTATGACCATAGGTGAGAATGTGGACAAATATAAATTTGAAGACAGAGAGCTTGGCTTTGATACCCAGCTCGTGCTTCGTTACCATGGATCACCACAGTTCACATTAGAAACAGCTTGCTGCACCGATCCAATTCTTTCTCCTGCTGTCCATCACTCGTGAATGCAATCTCGAGATACTTGAATTTCTTCACCTGTCTGAATGAGGCTACCTTAACATGGAGAGCACACTGAGCAGGCTGTCTTGAAATGCACCAGAACCTCAGTTTTAGCCACACTGATTTTCATCCCAACTTGTTCACATTTGGCTGCAAACTGAACTAGTGCATGGTGTCATCAGCAAAGAGCAACATCTCCACCAGGCAGTCGCCCACACAAACACGCTCATTGCCTCAGCTGCCCCTGTCTATCCAGTCCATAAAGATAATGAACAAGAGGGGCAAGAGTACGCACCCTTGGCAGAGTCCAACATCCACGATGAATGGTCTGGACTTAATGCCATTTTGTTCAATGAGGTGTAAATCAACCAAGATTTTGTTCTAGCTAAAATTTTCTATTTTTTTAGGGTTCCGTAAGTCCGAATGAAAAAACGGAACCCTTTTAAGATCACTCCTGTATTTGTCTGTCTGTCCGTCTGTCACAGCCAATTTCTCTGAATCTACTGGAAAATATGAATTTCTGTGACCCAAACACAGATTTGTAACATAAATAAACGAATTCTGAATATGGGGGTCACTTTTGGGGGGCACATAAGAAAATTAAAAAAACATTTGCAAACTGTACCCTGTGACATGCTAAATGAAAGGGCTTGTTGATACGGTCTCAAATATATTTTTTTTTATAATTTTAAGATAAATAGTTTAACAGTCATTTAAGAAAAAAGATGAAAATTGATCATTTGCATCACCTTATCTCCGAAACTACTGAGCCTAAAAATTCGAAAAAACATAGAAAATAGTTCTTTACTTATGGATTATAGGAAAACCTATAAGAAGTTTATGGTCTTAAAAAAGTACTTAATAAAAGCACAGTTTTGTGCCAAGTTGGCCACCATTTCCTGTCCATATCCACTTCTTGCTCTCTAATTGGTGCGATCAGGTCACATGGCCGTCATTTTGTGATGTCATGACGCAATGTATTAATCTGGTTTCGATTTAGGTTTCGGTTTTGTTTTTTTTTTGTTTCGTTTTCACTTTCAGGATTCACGGTTTCATTTTTGGCTCTCTGCAACGCCCTCTGTTGGCAAAAAGGTCACAAAAAGTGTCTGTTATTTTGCAGTTGTCAAACTGGTCGCAATGCCCTCCGTTAAATTATCACTCATCTGTTTATTTTAAAAAAAATTATGTTAAACAAATTATTGGTTTTAAAGCTTTCCATCACTCTGGTTTATATGTGAAACGTTTGTTTGTATTTCTCTTTCTTTTTGAATATGCAGTTTCCAATTTTTTTTTTACCAACTCATTTCAGGTTTATTAGGGAATATATGCAACGTCTTGCTACTTTCGACTCTTGGCCAAAGTCTTTTCCAGATATTCGAAGACTGGCTGGTTTTTATTACACAAAGGTTAGTGATGCGTTAATATGTTCTTTCTGCTGTTTACTCGTTCATGAATGGGAAGTAAACGATTGCCCAATGTTTGAACTTTTTTGTCTTTCTCCTCGTTGTTCGTATGCAAATTTCTTTTATATTCCATTTGTTAATGGTGATTATCATGACGAAGATTGTTTTAAAAATGTGGATGGTAAAAGGGGAAGATCAATTTGTTTTTTGCATCATTTGATGAGATAAAAGGGGAAGATGTACCAGATAAATAAATTTTTCTTCTAAATGAAATCTTACAAATAAATTTATTTTTTTTATTTTTTTTTATGATATAAATTTAATTCAATTTATTTGTTTGTTCTTGTTTAAACTTGTTCATTCTAGTTTGAAAAATTTTTTATTTCTTTTACGATGTTTAATTTAATTCATTGCATTCGTTTGTTCTTGTTTAAACTTGTTTGTTCTTGTTTGCTAAATTTTCTTCGTATTTGTTTTCATTGGCAAACTTGTTTGTACATGTTCTTTCTTGTTAGTTCTTGTTCGATTTAAAAAAAACACACCTGATGTTTGCATGTTTTCATTTTTTTAAAAAAAAATGTAATTATGAACTCCGCCTCTCAAAATAATTGGTCTGGTTGTGCCTATATATACTCAATTCTCAAGGACCGTGTTAACTTTTTACATTTGGTACTTTTTTACGATCTTCTTTGTAATTTTAGTTAATCAAGCTCTGTTAATCATGACTTCACAGGTTAGTATTGTTTTTTTTTTGTCATCAAGTTTATTATTTTTATATATGCTAAAAAAGGTAAATCAGATAAAATAGAGGTTTGTTTATTTATTATTATTTTTTTTCCAGTTAACTGACCCTATTATTCAAAAATTGGGCTCTGATATTTCTGTCTCTGTGAGTTTTTTCCACAATAATGTGTATGTTTATTTGAGAAAATTTATAAAATATCAGAACAGATCTTACCCTTCGAAACAGGAAGGTCTTTCTTTTGATGAACACGTCTGGAAAAGCTTTGTAGAGAAGAAAAAAGTGATTATATCAGCACTGAAATCCGAAACTTCAGAATCTTTTCCTGTTAACGTTGAAGTTTTCGAAGATGATAATGACAGATGGAAAAGCAAGTTCTCTCGACCAGACCGTGAACAAGAATTGATTTTTAAAAAAAAATTCAAACGGCTTATTTGTTTGTTACAAGATATTGATAATGTTATTTTTAAGTTGCATCAAGAAAACTCTGTTCCTTCTTCATCAGATGATGATCATGATGAGGCAGTCAATTCTGGCATTTAATTTCCAATTCAAAAAAATAAAAAAACTTATTTTAGCATCGATTAATGTTTGATTTGACTTTTTTTAACATGAACAGATTAAAAGCACAACACTCTTTAACCACAACTAAAAAAGGCGTTAAACAAAAAATAAAACAAAAAGAATGAAAAAAAAATACAACCTGTAAACGTCTTTCGAAAGCTTTGCTTTCATCTTCAGCAGACAAGGAGAACCTCAAGAGATTCTTGAGAGGACTGACTTGTTTATTGAATTAGCAAGGTATATATATATAGTGAACAATAACCAATAGAAACAAAAAAAAACGAAAACGTGATCACCGTTTTGGTAACTGGGCCACCCATTGGATCAAACTTGATTCACAAATGGGGCCCCTGTCCGAATTTAACAGTAACTGCTTAACCGGTTTATTTATAGCTAAGCTTTCGTAAGAATCTAACAAGTATTTTTTATTGACCCATTTTATTAATTTCACACTGTTCATATGGAATTAGTGGCCTGTATCCAGGGAATGCTTCGCGATGGCTGACTGGTTGCTTCTGCCAAATCTTGTGTGGTTCAAATGGTGCTTAAATCTTGTTTCTATGCTTCGGAACGTCTGCCCTTTGTAAATCATAGGGCATTGGTTACATTGAGCCTGGTAGATGCCTGAATTTTGCAGTGGTGGGATCTGGTCCTTAGGATTGCTCAGCAGTTGCTTCATTTGACCTGGATTGCTGAAAGCAATCATCTGATTGCTTAGTTTTAAATGCAACACATAAGCCTTAGCCTCTGTAATAGTAAGTTTGTAGTTTAGAAACCCTATTTCCATGTTCAACCTTTTCTGTTTGACCATTGGTAAAATATTTTTGAGGCTGGGATCTTTACTGTTCTTGAATTTAATACCTTCGATAAATTTAGGGAACGCATTATTACTTTTGCACGAATTTAGGAACCAAATGTCCAATTTAAGTGAGCTAATTCTAAATTTTAACCTAAAAAATAAGTTTTGTTCACTATTACCCGAAAAAACCTGAGTAGCCATGACTAAAATAAAACAAGTATTTATTTGGATCGTACTAATGAACAGATTAAAAGCACAACACTCTTTAACCACAACTAAAAAAAGGCGTTAAACAAGAAATAAAACAAAAAGAATGAAAAAAACAATACAACCTGTACGCGTCTTTCGAAAGCTTTGCTTTCATCTTCAACAGACAAGGAGAACCTCAAGAGATTCTTGAGAGAACTGACTTGTTTATTGGATTAGCAAGGTATATACAGTGAACAATAACCAATAGGAACAAAAAACTGCAAAACTGACAAAAAAATTGGAAGTCATCATAAAGATCATTATTAACAAAGAGGTTAACAGGGATAATGTAATTAATCAAACAGATTTAACATTCCAGGAATCGGAAGTAGATTTTCTATCGAAGGGTCTAAAATTTGCTATAAACAACAAAAGTCAGGACATTCAACAATTAGTTTGTAATATTGAAGGGGGAATAAAGTACTTACCTAACGCCCATAAAAATACTATAAGAGAACAATGTAAAAAAGTATTAGCTCAAAATTGGAACAATTACGAACCAGGGATTAATGAAAAGAAGTCTAGGGAAATTATTAAGTCTTTGAACGGCAAAGATATTTACAATTGAATAACAAAACTTGTTGATGCATATCATAAAAAGTTATCACCAGTCGATTAAAATGAAACCTACTGAAATTGAAAAACGTAATCGACACATTGTTTTCCATAATCTTTATGGCGAGGGATTAAAAAAAGGTAATACTGTAAGAATAGTTAAAAGACGTGACATTTACTCTCGTGGGTTCACTCCTCAATGGACAGAAGAAGTATTCACAGTTCAAGGGATTAAGTCTCGACAAGAAATTCCTATGTATATCATTATTGATTTTCACAGAAATCTAATAAAAGGAAGTTTTATTCACAAGAATTATAAAAAATTGCTAGACAACGTCACAAGTTGTATAAAATAGAACAAATACTGAATACACATAAGAAAAGATATGGGACAGTCGAATATTTCATGCGTTGGTTAGGTTAACCACCTTCATTTGATTCTTGGGTAACAAATTTACATCAAGTATCAAATAATAACATAATGGAAGAATTTTATCTAACATTACCATCTAATAGTTCCCAAGCATTTTTTCCAACAAACACCCTGCAAAATTACAACACAAAGTTAACTGTACCAATCGATTTACCCGGTGAATGGGATGTTGCTTTGTCAGAAATACATTTTCTCAATAATTTTTCTTAAGAAAGTATTGTGTTGGAGAAAGATGATCCAAAGTAGTTCTTTATAAATTTGACAATGACAAGAAAACCGTAACTGAAACTGATAAGTCTTTTGAACTGCTTTGCATAAAAGAAAGTAATGTGTATTATAGTTTGAAGCAACTTACTGATGCTATAATTGTCGAACTCAAAAATCGTAAGAAGGAGGAATCTTTGGAAATTTACCTACAATGCCAGCACTGACCTATATTCTACCTTATAAACATTTTCAACTGAAAAATTTTGCAGATGCAGCTAAGAATTTTTACCTGCATATGATTTTAAGAAAAAAATTAGCAGAACGGTTAGGATTTGATAGTGCGCAATTTCCAGTAACAACTAACAAAGTAGAAATGCGAATAATATCCAGCTCAATTGATACCCACCAAATTTATCGATAACTTGTATGTTTATACTGAATTAAAAATACCACAACATGTTGGTAACACGCATGCACCCCTGTTAAAAATTGTAAATGTGCATAGTGAGCTGGGTGAATTAACCAATGTGATTTTTTTCATATTACAATATGTTCCACTTATAAATCAGAATTTTTCAACAGTTGAAATCGATATCAGAAATGACATCAGACAAAGAATACAATTTGGTCATTATGGTTATGTCATTTGCATTCTTCATTTTAGAAAAAGAGTATATAATGCGTGGATTTTTTTAAAGAATTGATTTTTCTCCTATATAAGTTACTAACATCGTGCAAAGAATTTAGTTCTTTACAATGAAGCGTTGTTGTTCATATAAAGACTATTACGTGAATCAGGCAGGTGGTCAACAATTACCTGTCTTCTACAGCACAAAATTTCAAAGGGGACATGAGTTAGGAAGTTTATTCAGTCCAATCGGAAGATGGACCTTACCAATTTTACAAAAAGTAACATCTTATTAAGGGAAAAAACATTAGCAACAGGTGCAAGTATTTTAAGTGATGTTGTTGCTGGGTAAGATTTAAAAGAAGCAACGAAAGAAAGGTTTAAAGGGACTGGAAAGGAAATTGTTGACGACCTTGGAAAGGAATTACAAAAAGGATCAGGTAGAAAGTGCAAATCACATGCAACTCAAAAAGTGAAACAACATGCAAAAAGAAGGAAAAACAAAAAGGAAATCTTGACAATTTTAGATTAGTATAAATGTGACGTGTTCATGTACATTATTTTAGAGTCATCATGTCACTCATTCATCTCACAAGTTGCTCTTGTCTTTTGAGCTCACTGGATTTGTTTAATCTGCCACCAACTCAGACAAGCATCCATAATACATGTGTGGTTGAATACAGACCTTTAGCAACTTTATCATCCGATAGCGTGGTAGACATTTTCGTACCTGGTATCCCTGACTTAGCCAAAATTTTATTGTATTTGAAATTCAAAATTAAAAAATCAACTACAGAAAATTTATATGCAGATGAAAGTATTCATATTACACCTTGTCAGTTGTTATTACAATATTTATTCAGCCAAATTGATGTCTTTTTTAATGGAAAATTAATTTCTGGTGGTAATGAATTTTATGGACATAAAGCCTATTTGCAAACAGTACTGAATTACAATGAAGACGTCAAGAACTCGCAACTTTCTGTTTCATTTTGGTGGAAGGGAACAAGAGAGGAACGCAGCTATTCTGAATAGCGCATATGTAGAACTGATTGGTCGTGTTCATGCTGATGTGTGCATGCAACCAAAACTGTTGCTTAATAATGTCGATATAAAATTAAGACGGGTACCGAATCGACCTGAATTTTTCTTGAATGATACTGCAGCTGAGATTGCACTCGGATTGAATCCCATCGTTATATTCGAGGAAGCGGCGCTTTTGATTCGAAAAATCAAAATTTCACCAAGTATTCTTTTGACACATGCACGTGCATTAGCAACTGGAAATGCAAAATATCCCTTTTGCAAGACTGATATCAAGGTTCACACAGCCATCACTTTTACAAATTCAGTAAGTTACAATGTGTTTCAAGGACAAATTCCAAATCGAATCGTTATTGGTCTTATTAAACACAATGGGTTTAATGGCAATTATGCAAATGACCCACTAAAATTTGAAAATTTTAACATAAGCTCTATGTTTGCTGATGGAGATCTTGTAGATGGTAAACCTATCATGATGGATTTCACAAATAAAAATTATGCATATGCATATGCGAAAATGCTTAGTGGGTTAGGAATTTCATTTCAAAATCTTTCTAATGGTATTACTTATAAAAACCAGGGAGAAGATGGTTACACATTATTTTGTTTTGACCTCACCCCCGAACATGGAGCAGATGAAAGCTCTCACATATATTAGATATGCAACAGTGTGGTTAGGCTTGAAGAGAAATTCAAAGAAAACCTTATTAATAATGTCAATATTTTAGTATATGCAGAAACAGATAATTTGTTTGAAATTGATCATCAACGTAACATCATCATGGAATATTAAAAAGTAATAATACACACTACAAATAAATGTGTTTAGAAATCGATGAAATTTTATCCCCATTGTATACACAATTTCTAGGTGTTAATGCAAGTGATCACATTCCATCAAAGCAAACTCATGTTTGGATGGTTGTGAACATTGATCCTAGTACAAAAATAGGTTCACATTGGGTGATTTTGGCATGTAATGAATATTATGGTCCACTGGGATTACCTCCAGTAAACTTTAGTGTAATAGAATATTTATCAAAATGTAGAGATAAGAGGTGGCGATATAACTAAATATAAGTCAAAAATCTAATTTTAAAGTTTGTGCACATTATTTTATTCATTATATACATTTTAGATATAAAGGAATTTGTACTGATCAAATTATTGCTAATTTATTAACTCAGAATGATTCTGATTATTATGTATACCAGTTCATATTTTTTTACTTTTGACCCGATGCTCTTACATGTGGGACTATTTTACAGGGTGACTAGCGACCGGGAATTGTCAGGGAATTTTTTTTTTTTTTTTAAACCGAGTAAAGTCAGGGAATCATAAAATCGATAATTTTGAACAATGTCAATAATATTCTTTCATGACAGCCCCCCTTTTTTGTCTACTAATAATCAGGAATAATTTTACGTAATCTTTTTGCTAGGCACCCTATCATTCCTAAACGTTTTTATAATTTCACTTTCATATGTTTCATCATATTACATTTTTCTCGCCGCCCCCTTATTATTTCCTATTTGTCCTCCGTGCTGTCCTATCCCAACAGTTCGTCTAATTAATCTCATTTGTTCTCTTCTTGTTTGTCAGCCAATAACGTCTTACTATTCCCCATACAAACTATATATAAACCCGTCCGTTAGTACAACTTAGCAGAGACGATCAAAATAAGGTGTCATGATGAGCAAACTCATAGTAAATTGGTGTCTGGCATTAAGGCTGATAACGTGCTAAAGATTCAGCATCATCAACTTAAATCGGAAAAAGTCCTCAAATACGTTATACGAAATGTAGACGTGACCTATGACCTTAACGATTTTAATGAAGACCTGAAAAAGGCCAACTACTTTCCTGAGAAAGAGATTAGGCTTAAAAAAGCCAAAGGATCAATTGATATGCCCATGATTCTGGTTCTGTTATCAAACACTGAACACAATAAGACACTTAAAAATGTGACCCGCATAGGGCCCTTAGCTGTCAGTGTTGAAATGTTTCGAGGTAATAAGAAACCTTTACAATGTTATAATTGTTTGCGATTTGGCCATGTATCTATGGGTTGTACGGAATCCCCCCGTTGTAACAAATGCGCTAAAGATCATCAGTCAAAAGACTGCCCAAATGTAAAAGGACAAGATCCCCCAAAATGTATTCGATGTAATGGACAACACACCTCCAGTTACACAAAATGTTCTAAATATCCGCAAGTCAGGAGAGTGCAAAGTGCTAAAGTGTCCCCGGAGATTTCCTATGCCTCAATGGTCTCCAAACAAGATAAGACCATTAACGTGAATGATTTTCAAATAATGTATAAACAAATTGGCAGTGTATGCAATTTGTTAAACGAACTGGGCAAGAAAATGCCACTGATGAGTGGAATACTTAAGAATAAAAACTGACAGTATGGCTGATCGATGCTATTCTATTACAAATCGAGGTAAACTTCGTTGCGTAATATGGAACGCCAGGGGGGTCCCCCGGAGGCGTATTGAGTTTTACAACTTCCTAACCCAATGGGATATAGACATAGCATTTCTATGTGAGACACACTTAAGGCCAGACCGCAACTTCAGGCTACCTGGTTACTGTGTCTATCGTAAAGACAGAATTCTTCCCACTACAGTAAAGTCCCCGTCAGGTGGGTCAGCAGTTATTATTAAGAAAGGCATTCATCATCGGGAGGAACTATATGGGAATGGAAGCTGCCTCTGCTATCATTACTGATGCCACACTGGGAGAGGTGAAAATAGTGGCTCTATATAATGCGCCCAAGCATAAATTCGATGCCAATGAGCTCGACGAGCTGTTTTCCGGGAATATTCCCGTTATTATGGCGGGAGACCTGAACGCTAAGCACTCGCACTAGAATTCAAGATGCCATGACCAAAACGGTGTCCTTTTGTATGGCTACGTGCAAAAGCAATCTGATATTATTGCAGTAGGCCCTGTGGATGATACATATTATTGTGATCATTCTCCTTCAAGTGATGTACTTGATATTGTGTTGTTGAAGGGCTTCTACAAATCATTCAGTATCTATACTGTCAATGATCTATCCTCAGACCATAAACCAGTTGCACTAAATTTTGATAACGTAAACATTGACCTCAAAGAAGAACTGAGGCTCAAACAAGACTGGAAATTTTTTAGAGAAATTCTCAAAAATGATGACGACCCACTAAATAACGTACATAGTACGAGCGACATAGATACCAATGTGAAAAAGCTTACTAAACGTATAAATGCAGCTATTGACTGTAGTGCTTCACCCTTAGAGTCCAAGCGAGCTGATCACCTTGATCTCAACCCAGAAATCAAACAATTAATTGAGCAAAGGAATAAGGTTAGAAGGCAGTGGTACCGAACTCGTGATTCATGGCTTAAGACCAAGCATAATAGGCTCACTAGAAGAGTTCACGAGGAGGTAAAAGCACTTCGTAATGACAGGTGGAGCGATAAAGTTAAGAGTCTGTCGACTCACGATAACTCTGTTTGGTGCATGGTTCGAGCCTTGCAAAACAAGAAAGCCATAAATATCCCACCTCTGTTAGCCCAAAATGGCAAATTCATCACGAATGATGATGATAAAGCTCAGCTTATTGCAAGTTCACTTTCAGAACAGTTTGTCACGCCTACTGATGGTCGGCAAATAGGACTTGATATGTCTGAGAAAGTAGAATCCTGCATAACTGGCTTCTGTAATATTCACGGCAATGAATTCCCAAAACATAGCATTGATATAAATGAAGTCCAAAGCATCATTAAAAATTTAAAAACGAGAAAAGCTCCAGGTAAAGACTCTATTAAGAACAGTGCTTTGAAAAATTTACCTCAAAATACAATTCAAGATATTGCAAAAGTGATTAACGACTGCTGGAAGAACACTTACTTCCCGGATGCTTGGAAGCAATCAGTTGTCTTAAGCATTCCTAAGCCAGGACAAAATCCTGCAAATCCTGTTAGCTACAGGCCCATCAGCTTGTTACCATCAATTTCCAAAATCCTGGAAAAAACAATTCTCAAGAGATTCATTGAGTACTGTGATGCCAACGATCTCATCCGCGAAGAACAATTTGGCTTTCGCTCAAACCATTCCTGCCAACTCCAAACATGGAGGCTCGCAGCGGATATCAATGAGCCCCTTAATCTCTCTATGTATTGTGGGGTCGTTTTCCTCGATGTACACAAAGCCTTCGACCAAGTCTGGCACGATGGTCTTATTTTTAAAATGATTATGGATGGATTTCCTCAAGACATAATTACTCTGATACACTCGTTTCTCTCCAACCGGTTCTTTCAGGCCAGAGTTGGAGATAATCTATCTCCTATGTATGAAATAAAAGCTGGTGTCCCACAGGGTTCAGTCCTGGGGCCAGTATTATTCAATTATTTTATGCGAGACTTTACAAGTCCTTCTAAATGTAAGCTCTTTTTTACGCCGATGACGCTGCTATACTGACCTGTGCTCGTCAACCAGCCGTAGTAGTCTCGCGGCTGCAGAAGGCTCTAAAGGAGTGTGAAAGCTGGTTTAGCAAGTGGAGGCTAAAATTGAATGTAGACAAATGCAAGGCGATGTTTGTCTCCAAGAAGAGAAAGAGATCATTAGATTCTCTAACACTATATGGCAAAAAACTGGACTGGGTTGAAACTTATAAATATCTTGGTGTTGTTATTGACTCTAAACTTACCTGGACTCCCCACGCAACTTATGCGTTGAATAAGGCCAGGAGAGCCAAGTTTAGGTTGATTGCTCTGCTGGGCCGGAATAGTGCTCTAAACATTGATAATAAACTCCTACTCTATAAGGTCATTGTTCGGACTATCTTGACCTATGGTATGCCCGTCTGGGCCACAATATGTAAGACTAGGTGGAAAGAACTGCAAACGTTCCAAAACGTTACCCTTAGGACTATTGCGCAAAAAGATCGGAGAATTGTAATGACTTCAACATGACTCATATTGGCAAATACGTTCAAGGGCTCATGGAATCCATGCTGCCCAATATAGAAAATCATAGCAACGAGCTAGTCTCGGGCATTTTAAAGCATCCTATGCATAGAAAGAGATATCGTGATCCAAGGCATATACTTGATATTAATTTTGAAGACATTGATAATGTCTTATTTCCAGATTACTGGACTTCATAGGTCGTGTTTTATCTAATACTAGTGGTCTGCTTCTAGTCTAGACGGTCGTCAATCAAATTTTCCTCCACCAAGAGGAGGCAATTTTCTTTCATACTTTGGATGACCCTTGTGGGTACATCAGGCTTCTTTTCTAGCTCAGTGTATTTCCCTTGGAATATGATTATGAAGGGTGAGATTATGGAAGCTATGCTTCAAGTTCCACTCGAATACCGATACACTACACTGTTCGATTGTCGATTGTCGAGTACAACTTTCATAACTTCAGGATAATTCTCTAATATTTTATTTGCTTTTAGAGAATTATCCTTTTTTGCTTTGATAAAGGATAGGCTCTATCCGAAACGTCAGCTTTTTATTTGATTTTATAGTCTTATTTTGATTTTACTTATTTTTATTATTATTTTGTTATTTGTTAATTATCATTTTATTTTTCATTTTTATTTTTTAACTATTATCTACTGAGCTTAACAAATATTATGACACTTTCAAAGTTTTATCAAAAATTTATTTTATCAGGTTCACCAATCTTTAATTCATTTTAAGTTCTTCTTACAGTATCTATGATCAAAGCCACAACAGCTAAATTGAACAACCTGAAAACAATAGTAACATTTTTTTGTAATAAACCGAGATTCATTTTGAGTAAATCAGAAATCAAAAAACAAATTGACAAAGCATTAAAAATTATTAATGACAAAATTGAAACTTTCATAAGTAATGGATTGGGTTGAATTATTGAATCTTTTCATAAGTGTGATGTTCACTTTGGAAAGTATAAATCGTTACGAGGTGGATGTCGTACAATATTGGATAAATATTTAAAATCTAAAAAAAGCATTAGTAAACGTGAAAAGCTTTGATAATCGTTACTTCATTTATTCCATACAGCAGGTCTATATCGTTTTAATAACACCAATCGTGTAGGTCATTATACAAATTTGTAAAAGATCTGAAATTAAATTGTATCCAATTTCCTACATCGATTAATGACATACCCAAATTTAAAACTGATAACAACATTACGGTTCACGTATATGGATATGAAAAGAAAACAGTTATCCCTCTGTATGTCAGTTTATATAAAGGTAATAAAGAAGTGAAATTGTTACTTTTGAATGATAATCATTACTGTGCTATTCGAAATTTTAATGCACTTTGTAGAATAAAAAAACACAGATATGTATGTCCCTTTTGTATAACATCTTTTTCATTAAAATCAAAATCATAAAACCTATTGTTGTCAGAACAGACCGCAGGTGTTAGAAATGCCCAAAATCACTCATTTATTCTTCATTCGGTATGATAAGCAATTATTCGTCCCTTTTGTAGTGTATGCGGATTTTGATTGCATATTAGAGAAAATTCATACATATTTACCAAGTTCAGATCATACCTATATACACAAATATCCAAAACATATACCCTGTGGTTTTTGTTACGTAATTATTGATAAATGACAAGAAAATTGTAAATAGAAAAATCTTCAGAGGAAAAGATTGCGTTGAAAAATTCTTTTCCTATCTGTCGAACGATTATGCTAAAATTTGGCTCTTTTTAAGTCAGAATAAAGAGCTTGTTGTAAACCGTGATGTTGAAATCGCGTTTAAAAATTCCACACACTGTCACATTTGTGAAAGAGAATTCTTACCGACAGAAGTGAAAGTCAAAGATCATGATCATCTCAGCGGATGCTGGCGAGGAAGTGCACACCAAAGTTGTAACCCCTATTATAAACATAAGAAAACTCGTTCAATCTTTTTCCGTAATTTTAAGTCTTATGATTCGCATTTACTGGTTCATGAGTTATCAGTTTTTAAAGATTCAAACGTCAGTGTCATTCCACAATTGAGCGAAAAATTTATCACGTTAAAAATTCAAAATCTCTTATTTTTAGTTTCTTACCATTTTCTATCTTCATCCTTGGAAAAATTAACATTAACATTAAATAAATTTCCAATTTTAAAATCATATTTTCCAGAAAATGGAAATCTTTTAACTCGGAAAGGAATTTATCCTTACGAATACATGGATAGTTTTGAAAAATATAATGAAGAAACTTTACCTCCTCAAAAATGTTTTTATTCCTCTTTGACATATAAAAACATTTCCGATGAGGATTATGAACATGCAAAAAATGTGTGGTTAGCAACAAAATATCAAACAATGGGTGATTTTCATGATATTTATTTAATCATAGACGTGTTGTTGTAGGCTGATATTTTTGAAAACTTTCGGCGAGTCAGTATTAAATACTATCGACTTGACCCTACACATTATTTCAGCTTGCCTGGATTAGCTTGGGAGGCAACTTTGAAAATGACAAAAGAAATGCTCGACCTGTTGCAGGACATTGACCTTTATCTGTTCTTTGAAAGAGGAGTACTTGGTGGCATGTATATGATTTCTCATCGTTATGCTAAAGCGAACAACCAGAAATACAAAATTTTGATATTCAGAAAGAGACATCTTATATTGTTATTATGATGCAAACAATTTATACGAATTAGCTTTATCACAGTCATTACCATATTCAAATTTTCAATGGGTAAATCGTAAAGAGATGAATAAGTTAGATGTAACAAAAGTAACTGATGAATCGTACATTGGATACATATTGGAGGTCGATCTCAAATATCCAGATTATCTCCATGATTATTATCCATTGGCACCTGAATTCATTGAGATCACAACAGACATGGTATCCCCTATCAGTAAAAAATTAAATGAACAATATGGTTTACCTAAAAAGACTACAAAATTAACACCAGCATTAAATACCAAACAAAAACATGTGTCATTATAGAAACTTGAAATTTTACCTGAAACACGGAATGATTTTGAAAAAGATTTGGCATGTTGTGTCTTTCATCCAAAAACCGTGGCTTAAACCATTCATCGATTTTAACACAAATGAGAACAAACAGTGTCCACAGAATTGTAAAAAGATTTTTTTAAGTTATTAAATTCTATTTATGGGAAATCTATCGACAATGTACGGAAAAAAATAAATATTCAATTGGCAACATCAAAGCAAAAAGCTGAAAAAACAATAGTTAAACCTAGTGTCACATATTTTGAGATTTTAAATGAGGAGTTTCCATTGTTCAGACTACTACAACATTTGAAAATTACTTTAAACAAACCAACTTATATCGGCTTTATCATTTTGGAAATCTCTAAGGAGATTATGTATAAATTTCATTATGAACTTATGCTACCAACCTACCCAGAAAAATGTTAACTATTATTCATGGACACTGATACTCTAAATTATTTTATTAAGACCAAGAATGTCCATAAAGACATGGGGGATAACTTAGATAAATTTGACACATCGAACTATCCTGAAGATCACCACATATTTTAAAATGAAAACAAAAAATTACCTGGAAAATTTAAAGTTGAAACTGGGGAGGGGGTAGCAATTGAGGAATTTGTGGGCTTGAAATCAAAAATGTATTCTTTATCATAGGGGGAAAAAAAACAAAAAAGTAGAAAAGGTATTTAAAAAATGTATTAGAGAGTCAAGTTAGACATAGGGATTATTTACGAACACTGAAAGAACGGAAAAAATATCAATACCCAATGAAAATTATTAAAAGCATTGGTCATAAAATTAATACAATAGAATTGAATAAGACTTGTTTAACCGCATATGACGATGAAAGGTACATTTTTGATGATGGGATAAGTACATGCTCATATGGACATCATAAAATAAGAAGTAAAGACTGCTAAAAGACAATTCGAGACTAATATATTTGATAAAAAAGGGTAAATATGCAAGTGAAACTTAACCATCGAAAAACATAATTTAAAACATCATCATCATCATCATCATCATCAACACCTTTCTCAACATTAACATCTTTAAAAGTTTTGTGCATTATTCATTTCAAATAATAAAGAAATTAACTTACATATTATAACTAAATTATGTATATATAACCATTTGGTAAGATATTATGAACACTTCTATTATATCAATGAAATTATTTATATTTTTTTTATAAGTAAAAAATCAGTCTCACCCCTTTTTCCCACCATTTTAATTTGTATAACTCCATTTTACTAGTGAAATTGTTTTAGGGAAAAAAAAACAAAATATCCTCTCAAATAAAAGACATTAATAATCATCAAAAAAATATTGTATTATTTATTTCATGTACCACCTAAAACAAATAATTTAACTCAAATTTTAAAAAAATTGTCCTAAATAAAAATCTACGGAATACAATTTTAAATAAAATTGAAAAAACAAATTTATAATCTCAGAAAAAAGACAAATAAAACAGTTTTTTGCCCGAAATGGAAATCGTGATCCAAACACTGAAACTGAAAGGGTAACCGAAACCCAAAACAGGAAGTTTCACGACGCCATTTTGGTAAAAAAACAAACAAACAGCATTTCCAGTCACGTGACCAGAAGTGACATCACAAATTGGGTCATGACATCACAACATGGCGGTCACGTGACCTGATCGCACCAATCAGAGAGAAGGTAGTGAAAGTGGAGAGGAAATGGTGGCCATCTTCGCGCAAAACTGTGCTAGAATGACATTGTTATTAACTACTTAAAATAACATGGTACATCTCTCAATATTGTGCTATTGGTCAGTATCTTCAGCTATTCCTGAAAATGAAACTGTTTTGTTCAAAATAAAAATTAGATCTCAATAAATATCAACATAATAAACGTAAATACATTAAGGATAAAAGACAAATATAAAATAAATGAGTTGTTTATCTATAATCATCTTCTATATAAAATGCTAACACCTCCTGCGCCATAGTGCATCACCACCTGCTCCATAGTGCAACATCTTTTTAGGAGGTGTTGCAGAGTACTGAGCAACAACCCAACCTTTATTGTTTTCAAGAAAAAACATCAATTGTTAATTCCGAATAAATACTGACGTCATAGTTTTTTTACTTGCAGCCGACGTTGGCTACACTTTTTACTATATCTGTTATCATTAAAAAGAATTCGCGCTAGACTAAATACAGTAGGAAAATCAAACTAGATCTTAAATAAGTAATTTTAGCTATTTTAGATTATTAAATTAAATTTAATTTTTATTTAAATTTTAATTAAAACCAGTTTAAAATGTGTTACTGCATTGCCAGAATGATATTAATGAATTAAAAAATCATTAATGAGTTTGCAAAGTCGGTCGTTCCATCGTCACTTTTTCCATTTTTTTGATTTTGTCTTCACTTTCTGAGAGAGTTTAGAAATAAGTATAAGCTTTAACAGGCATATGTGTCCTATCTCTTTGGGAACAGGGTCAAAATGACGGTTAATCAGTTTGGTCGAAAGACCAAAATATAATGAAAAATGAATAAACGTGATCTGCATTAATGTACATAAAAATCAATAGTATCAATTTTTTATCTAATTCTACACTGTTGATTTTTTTTATCTCATCACTCATCCTCTCTTATATGTATGAGGGCATATAGAAAAGTAATGCTTCCAAGGCTATAACTTTTTTATTTTTTAACGTTGTTTCAAAATTCTTTTTGTATCTGATACATACATTTGTCCTCTATGTAAAGCACTATTCACTTTTCGACATAGTCTCCATTCCTTTCCATTCATTACACCAACGCGTGGACTAGTTGGGTTAACCCGTCAGAGAGGAATTCCGGGGTTGCCGTCGACACGAGGATTGAATGGCCCGTCCGCACACGATCGCCACACTTCAGAGGGAGTTCCAGCGCCTACAGTTCAAAGATGAAAAACTGCAGTTCAAAAATAAAAGACTTTGCACCTTACGACTTTCATCACTTCCCAAAGAGGAAAGAGCACCTTAAGATGTATGAGTTGCATTCTGACGACGAGGTGAGACCTGCCATTCAGACCTGGTGTTGACAACAACCCCAGTTTGTTCCGACAACAACAATGCTGGAATTTGTCTCTGACGCAATGCGTGGAATTTGTCACGTTGGCGCAATGCGTGGAAAGGGATGGGGACTATGTCAAAAAATGAATATTGCATTACATAGAGGACACATGTAAGTATCAGATACGAAAAGAATTTTGAAAATCGGTTAAAAAATAAAAAAGTTACAGCCATGGAGGCATTACTTTTCAATATGCCCTCGTACAGGGTCTTTATAATTAAAGTTCCATTTTGACATAGTCATAAAAAAACTACTGGACCAAAAGCTATAATACTTGGTAATATTATACAAGAGGGCATTAGAAGTTCATACCCACCAAAAAAAATTAGTTCAAAAGTCACCACCAGCATGGAATGGCGCTCTATGCAATATTTGTACGAAATTAGGCATGAAGACATAGGTTAATAATGTGGTTTATGCATATACACTTTACAAAGTCATTTGGTTATCAAAAATCAGAAAAGGAGCCTCGTTGTCAGTACGCCTCATTTGTTATTAGTTGACGATGCTTGTTACCATGCAAGACCGTGCGTTTCTGGTTAAATGTTATTATGAATGCAATAGCAATGTATGGCAGGCTTTGCAACTCTATCATACCGTTCGACGAATACATTTATGTCGGGAGCCAATGACACTGCAGAGTTTGAAGAAGATGATGACAAAGTTTGAAGCCACAGGTTTTGATATCGGTAGCACCTGGCCGAGGAAGGAAACCCATCTCAGAGGCAACCGTGGCGGCCGCTTCAGTAGCCATAGAGGAAGCAAGAAAGAAACCTCCAAGAGGCATACAGCATAAGTGATGTTGCACGTCGAATGGACTTACCACTGAGTACGATGTACAAGATCGTATGAAAAGTGCTGTGGTACCACCCACACAAAATCCACCTTGTCCAGCAACTCAAACCTAACGATCTTCCTCGTAGAGAAACCTTCGCATTGGAATTCCTTGCACGGATGGAGGTGGACGAGCATTGGCCATGGAACTTTTCGTGGACGGACGAGGCCCATTTTTACCTGAATGGGGATGTCATTGCAGGATTTGGGCCACCAGTCCCCCTCATGTTCTCCACCAAATTCCATTGTATTCTCCTAAAATTACTGTGTCGTGTGGTATGATAGCAAAGTCATAATTGGAGCGTATTTTTTTGAAGAGCAGTCGGGAGATGGACTCATGGCATGCACTGTGACTGCTGCTCGCATGGCGTCGATGCTAAGAAGTTTTGTGATACCAAAACTTACGTAAAGTGGCATTTTAGGCACAACGATTTTTATGCAGGATGGGGCTCCACCTCATATTGGTACATGTGTCAAACAGTTACTTCAGCAACATTTCACAGATGAACGGATTATAGGCTGCAAATTCCCCCTTTTCTTGGCTACCCCGGTCACCAGATATCAACCCCTGTGACTTCTGGCTCTGGGGTTACCTCAAAGCCACTGTTTATGGTGTTAATGTCAGGAATTTGGCAGAACTGAAAGATGCGATATGCCGACAGGTGCGCAACATTCCTCCTGATATGCTACGAGCTACAGTTGAGAACACAGTAATGCAGTGGAACCTGCTTTCAGTAAATGGTGGAGGCCACATTCAACATGTAACTAATTTTAGTAACTATTAAAAACTTGTTAACCTTTGTCTTCGTGTGTAATTTCATATACGAATATTGCATAGAGTGCTATTCCATGCTGATGGTGACCTTTTGAACTAATTTTTTTTGGTGTGTATGAACTGCCCATGCCCTCTTGTATAATATTAACAAAGATTATAGCTTTTGGTCCAGTAGTTTTTTTATGGCCATGTCAAAATGGAACTTTAATTATTAAGACCTTGTATATAATGAATTTTTTGGTTTTAATATACAAAAAAAAGTCAAAAAATTCCGGTAACATAGCAGATATCTCAAAGTTGCCACGTAGGCGAGATCTGATGAGTGTGATTTATAGGTAATAGGGAGGGATGTGGAACTCATTGCCGCACTCAAATTTGACCTTGAACCCCAAATTTAAGTTCATCCATTTGCTAACTTAAAAACTATTTCAGATTAAGAAAAAATTTCCAATTGCTAACCCAGAGCAACACCACATTAGTCTAAAAATAATTTTAATCACATCTTCCCCTAGAAAGATTTTGAGAAAATGGGCGAGAAAGAATCATTGAAGGTCAGCTTGGGCTGGCCAGATTGGCTGAGGTTTCTAACACATTTGAATTGCAGTGAAGTACACCGCTGGGAATTTTCTTTCCTTGATTGACTCTTTCTCGCCCATTTTCTCAAAATCTTTCAACGGGAAGGGTGTGAATCAAAATTGTCTTTGGACTAATGTGGTGATGCTCTACAGGGCAGCAATTGGAAATTTTTCTCTATCCATAATAGTTTTCGAGTTAGCAAATGGATAAACTTAAATTTGGGGGTCAAGGTCAAATTTGAGCGGGGCAGTGAATTCCCCACCCCCTATTAATTATAAACCACACATATCAGATCTCACCTACCTGGCAGCTTTGAGATATCTACCATGTTACCAGATTTTTTGGACACCCTGTATTGTAATCGTACAATATCCCCCCAAAACTGCCGCGAAAATTATAGCAATAAGAGAGATAAAAACGTCAAAAAAGCAGAAAAAACGAGTCCAAAATGCCACTTTCACTGAAGATCAGAGTTTACATTTAATTGTTGTAGATATTCTTCTGTGTTAGGTTAATCACAGTGAAATTGACAGTAATGAATTTGTATCATTGTGAAAGTCTCGTTTATATTGTGATAGCGACTTTTTTACTTTTGACAGTCCAGTCACAGACGATTTTTTAAAAATAAAATTGAATTTACAGTTTGCACTGTTGTGGCAACTGTCGTATGACGGGCTTTCAAATAAGATCATAAGCAAGTAACAGAGTTAACATTATTTATCGGATGCTCGGATCGGTAGCAAGCTTTCTCAGACGCGAATTTTGACGATACGTAATAACAACACAAACCATGGAATAAAGCCAAACTCTGGTTTCAAATCTAACTTTGCCTCCATTCTCATCTCAGGTAATAAGTTGAAAGAGTGCAATCACGTGTACAAGCGGCAGGTCATGAATCTCGGGTAATGACTGAAAGAATGCGATCGTGTGTGCTATTGGCCGAAATAAGAATCCTGAGAGGCGTGGTAGGTGTTATCTTACTATAAATGTTTAGGCATTGAGCCGCTCTTTCACCGCACAGAGAGTTCTCTGCTGCTTTAGTATGGCCACATGATGCTATAAACAGGTGATAGTAGGCAGATGTTTTTCCATTCCGGTGGTTATGTAAGATATCAAGGGGCTGGCCTAGAATCAGGTTGCTAAAATTATAGAAAATCTGACTTCGTGTCGCTTGGTGACACACGCCTGATAGCGAAAGATCACGAGCACTGGAGATCCTCCATAGGGCTCCAGTTCCCGCGACCCTAAACGATAAGCAGTTTTGAAAAGTAAATAAGAATATATTCTTCAGCTATTTTGACAATATCGCTTTCATATTGACAGCAATTTTTTATTATTGGCAATCGAGTCAGTTACCAATCCTGTCAAAGACAACATTTCATAATTAAAAACGAATTTTTAGACTCGCATACTGTGGCAGCCGTCAAGTGATGGACTTTAGTACTAGTTTTTTTTATATAAAGTTACAATCGTAATATTTTTCTACAAAAACAAAAACGCCATTAGATGTCGATAGTGGCACTGCAGGAAAAAGAAACCAATCCAAAGTTTTTCTTTACCCGCGCGAAGTATAGGTTTCATTTTTTTCTTTTCTGTCGTAGAAAGGTTATTATCTTGTGTTTAGTTATTGTATAATTATCTATTGGATAGTGGTAGGTATGTTGAGGAAGATGTCGTGGAGGAGTTTAATTCCTGACTTAGAGTACTTCATGCATGGGTGTGAAAAACGAAGTGTTTATGAGATGATAATAGACGATTCAGGCTAGCGAGCTCTGCATGTTGACCCGAATTCTAAATTTCTTCAGGTTTTATTTATAGATAGTCCAGGGGGTGGGCACTGTGCATGTCTCCAATTCAAAGCATTTGGTGTCCGATTCTTAACCGTATATAAATCACTAAAATGCCTTCCGAAAATTGCCATCGAATGCATTAAGAATGCTATCAGTGCACACGAAAAGATAATTACAGCAGGAGACTTCAATATAAGGACAAATGAAAAAATGAAATGTCAGAATACCTTCTATCACTCGGTTTTAATCCACGTATTTAAGAAATTACGACAAGACAGAATTCAGTAATAGACAATATATTCAGCAATTTCCCTCTACAATACAGTACCATACATACTTTTTTTTGTTATCACTAACTGAACCCTCTCCACGCGAGTTAGACTCGCACTTGTCCATTTATTTTCAACCACACAGCAATTTTGACTTGATCCGGATCGGGGTGTTTACATGCACGTCAATGGATTGACCAACTTCCCTGAGGCATGCTTCCCTGGTTTCAAACCACCTCTTTTGACTGGATTGAACTCGATCCAGATCAACGAGTTTACATGCCACTTTTTGCAGGATTGACTTGAAACTGGTCTTTCGATCCAGATCGAAAGTGTGCATGTAAACGCAGTGAAAGTGATAACTCGAGTCTCTAAAGAACATCCTATGTCCAAGGCTTGCTTCCACGCAGCTTAAATTCGTTCTATATATTTAAAAAATACAAATATCGATCTTTTCTACGGAAATGTTTTATTTTGAGGTTTAGTTTACGATAAAAGTGTGAAAGCATGGAATTACTGAGCTTTGGTCTGAGGTACGTCATACAAGTTATAGACTGTTCAGTCTAGTCTTAAATGATGGAAACGGAGTGGAGAGTTAACGGGCTTTTTTCAAAGTCCGTTAACTGAAGTCTGCCTTAATGTTTCCATCAGTCTGCCTGTGACACGACCCCAGATGGTCGATCGGCCGCAGGTTAACCGTGTGCCAACGCCCGTCTGGGTCGATCAACCTCGAAACATCACACTGATCGAGGTATTTTATGCATTGAAATCAGCTGACACCCCCCACGAGGGCTCCATTAGTAATTTTGATAATCACCGCCTTGGATGCAGTGTTTATTACCTGTCGTGTAGAATTGGTGTGGTGGTAAACAGGAGGTGGTGCTTATTTGCTGTGTGGTACTTGTTTACTCTTTTACTGTGAGATGTTGTTGTTGGATGGTGTTATTGTTAGTGTTCCACAAGTGTTTTGCTTCGAATCGGAGTGTGACTGATGGTCACATTATGTTTTGTGAAGTCTTTTTTTACAACACATAAATTTTACTTTTAAATCACTCTGAATTATCCTGACTCAAGGCAAATTTAACAACTTGAAATTACGTCGAGCAGGGAAATTGAATTCGCAGGTTTTTATTGAATTCCAGACTCTGAGCTTGGAAATTGTATTCACAGATTTACAGCGTGGCAAGAATTTGCATTACGAAATTAAGTACGGACTATCGTTAATTTTTAATTTTATAACCAACATACCTGTTATAACCACTTTTGAAAAACTCAAAAGCAAGTGGTATCCTGTACAGTGAATAACATTTGTTTTCAATCGTGAAGTATTCATGTGACCACTGCCTCGCAATGCAATAGTCCCACTGTTTCCATTACAGAGGTAAAACATTTCACCTGTTGCCATCATTTAAGACTAATCTAAACAGTCTGGTCACTTGTGTGATGTACCTCAGACCAAAGCTCGGTAAGTCCATGCTTTCACATATTTATCGTAAACTAAAACCTCAAAATAAAACAATTTTAGAGAAAAATTCTTTATTAGTATTTTTAAAATGTATAGATCGAATTTAAGCTGCATGGAACCAAGCCTTAGACATAGGATATTCTTTAGGGACTGGAGCTGTCACTTTGTAGACAGAGAGAAATCACTTTGCATTGCATTAGATCTGCATAACAGAACCCCAATAAAACCATGGATTTCGACTTTGTTGAAATTTGCCTAGTCCGCTGTCAAGAGACCGAGAATCAGGTACACACAAGTCCTCTGTGTGAAGAATCAGGGCCCTGTAGTGGTATGACAATCGCAATTGAATCGAGAATCACCATACTGAGTAGCCTTCACAGGATTGACACCCCTGTAATTTAACAAAATAAGAAGAATCTTGAAATGCATCAAAAATGATTTTTAAACGTGACTGTTTTTAATGAAGAATAAAGTCGACCGTTATATAAGCTGAAATGCTCATGTTTTAATTACCTTGAGAACAACCAACATCCTGTTTCCTAGTCAGAATATCTGGAGAATTATTACTGTATCCATTCGTATAAATATGAAAACCCTTTAAGGTGAAATTGAGAATTTAAACGTGCCAAAAAGCATTCAGTAAAACAGTTGAACATATAAGAAATAAATTTTAACAAGTCACCAAACATTGAAAAGATAACGAATTCGATTAAACACAGTGGACAAAATAAAAAATGCTGTGACGACTTTGATGATGAAAAATCACAAAACAAAGTAAGAAAGAAATACAATAACTGAAAACTCACTGCTTGTTGATATCTTGAAAGTGAAAAATTAGGACTTTTTAGTATTTGCATGAAACAAAAACTGACTTTTTAAAAATAAAATTAAGCTATGATTTCCATAGGCAGTGAAAATACACTGAACATTTTATTGACTTTCAGAGAATTTTAGGTAATTGAAAACGGCCCTCGCAAGATTTTATCAATTCAAAAAATGAATCTCTTAAGATTTCGTGAATTCGAAATATGGCCCTAGTAAGGATTCGTGAATTCAAAAAGAGCAACCTGAAAGTTTTTGTGAATCAGAATAATGGAATATTAAATTTTTAGTTCATAAACAAAGTTACCTTTTAAAATGAAATTAACATTAAAACCGCATAGAACCCCAAATTCAGCTGAACGTTTTTCGACTTTAGGTTGATCTAGGGTGAAAGAAAAACAAACCTGGCGCGTTTTGGTGAAACGAGAATCCTGCCCTTGTAATTTTTCGTGAACCAAAAAATAAGCGGCTGTAAGTGTTCGTGCATTGGAAAATACATTAACAAAAAAAGGCAGTACCCATGAGACTGCACTGCAACCTTACTCAATTCAGCTCAACACCATTGATTAACCCTGACCAAAAATACATGTCGCAAGTTTGGTTATTAGGGAAATGTATAATAAGTTTTCAATCTTTAGATAACTGACCAACCAATCAACCAACTAACCAACCAACCAACCTACTGATACTTTAATTTTTAGAGAACTTTAAGATAATGAAAAATGTTTTGGTTGAAAAATTCAAAATATGTACGCATGCAGAATCAGTACATATTCGGTTCATCAACAAAAATATTAGCACATGTAGTTGATTGTTGTTCACACATTGCTAATGAATTTGATTGAGTGTCTGAAGGTGAATTGTAGAATGAAAGTGTCAAACATATTTAGTGCTGGAATGACTGTTCAATAAAAGGTTTATAATTTGTTCAATTTTGCTTAATTATTGTTTTTTTTTGTTTTTTTTCCCTTATATCTTGCAATAATTCTCCACTCAGTGTGGATGATTTAAATTCCTTCTTAAGTAATAGCTCTGTTTCTAATTCTCCTCTCCCTTTATTTTTTGGGTTGAATATTCGCAGTCTTAATGCAAATTTCTCATCACTTCTTGCTTCTTTGGTTCAACTTAAATCTTCTCCTCATGTTATTACTGTAACTGAATCTTGGGATTTATTCTGAGGGTGAAGAGCCTACTCTGAATGGTGTTTTGCCAGCCGCTATTTATAGGCTGCATAAAAGAGGTGGAGGCAGTGTATCATATTTTTCTAAATCTGTTCACCATGTCATCATCCCCCAGGGAACTTTGATCACTTCGTATATTGAGCTACTTACAGCTCTTTTAAATAATAAACTTTATATTACATCAGTTTATCGTCCTCCCTCCGGTCAATTTGCTTCGTTTTTTCCAATCCTTTCCTCTCTGCTTCTGGGTCTCCGAGTTACTGACATACATACAGTCGTTTTAGGAGACTTCAATATTGATTTTGGTAAATCTTCTTCTTATCTTAATGATATCATTGATATTTTTTTCGAGTATTGGGCTTTCTCCTACTATCTCTTCTGTGACACATTATTCTTGCCTTCATAATACATATTCAATTATTAACCAATGTTTTTCTGTTCTTTCTAATAATCTTTTTAGTGGTTCACTAGATCTTTCTATATCAGACCATTTTCCTATTTATATTTTTTATTCTTTTTCTATTACGGTGTGAAACCTGTCTTCTATTGTCAGAAAAAGACATGTTAATTTAAATATATATTGATATATCTCTTTTATTAGGAATTAACTAACTGGTCGGAGATCTCTGGAACTATTCAGCAGGTTAATTTACTCTTTGATATATTTTTATCTCATATTTTTACTGGATACAATCGTTACTTTCCGGTTATAGTTTCTGCTAATAAAAATCCCAAACATACTTTTATAAAGCCATAGATGAATACGTATATTACGACTTTTATAGCACGCGAGAATACATTATATCGTAAATTTTGGTGGAAGCCTGGGCCCTAAACTAGGGCTAAATTTCAAGATATGTCAAATCAAGTCCGGAAAGCTATCAAGATTGCTAAATCTCAATATTATGCTGAACTATACCAGAAAATCTCTTCTAGTAAAAGTAAATGGAAAGAAATTAAAAATCTTATATCAGTTGGCTCGCAGGATATTACCCCATTATCAGAGTGGTCAATCCATTGTGACCATTTAAAAAATTTATTTTTCCAATATTCATTATGAATTTTTACTGTGTTAATTCTAAGCGTTTTCATGTCTTTATTTTAAGGACATTGCAAAATTTAATCAAAATTTAAGGAGGCCGAGTTACGGCGGGGTTATCACCTAGCTTATTTGGTAGCACAGCAGAACAAAACATTTCCTAAATATACAATTTGCCTATATTCTGTGTGAATGTGAATATTTTGGAAACTGAGATGCTGATAAGGCGATGATTGAATGATTGATTGATTCTTCGTTTTCTAAGAATTATTAATAATGAGCAAAATGGGGGAGGCCGTGGCCTGGTGGGCTTTCATTGAAACACAACTTCAGTGAAGTTAAGCAACATTAGGCACAGCTATTCACTGGATGGGCGGCTAATCAGTGACTCAGGATATTCACACACCCCCCCCGGCTGCTGTGACCATCATACAGCAGTCGTTAACCAACTCGTCGGCCTCAGGCCTTACAGGCACTAGATGGACGTATTGGATTACCATGAAAAAAAAAATGATGACGTACTGACAGGACAAGGCAAAGGTGTCACACGTATCTCCCTTGAGCTCCCTATGAAAAGTCCAGATGACTGGCAAAAATTTATATGTCCCTAAAAGAAAAAAGAAAGAACGAGTATTGGTCAGAGAAACTCGCAGCTAAAACAGAACGGCTGTATAGGCATTGGAAACAACTGAACAACGGGAGTTTCGAATAGAGCAAGAGGGTATATGAGCTTCTACATCAAGGGCAGGAAAAACTTGGCTCTTAAATATCCAGTCCTGTTCCCTGGTGGTGAAGATGGACATCATTTTTATCTGAGTCAAAAAGGATTTAAATAAAGTCCCGGTATATCGCCTAGAATTCCTGTTTTTCGGAATTTTCTTAGAATGGATAGTCGCGTTGCTCTGTGTTGTTATGATTGAGTATTATTTAACCTATTTGTTATAATAACTTAACTTCTCGAGATTGCTCTGTTTAGCTACTTGTGTAATTATCCCAGGGAATGCTGGGTTCCATGCTAGTTTAACATACATGCGATAATGCGCTATTAAAGTTCTAGACCAGTAGAGTTAATCTTATAACTAAATAAAAAATATTCTAAAAGTTAAATTATCACTCCTTGACAAAGCCGGGAATAAATGGCAAAACTAGTTGGAACTCCTGATGTCCCTCTGTTATACTGTGAGGCCACCACCTGTTTAGTTAATAGGAACAGTATTATGACCCACCCTTCTACCGATATAAGATTTTATATAAATTGGAAAGTCGACATCGCCTTCGTATGCGAGACGCATCTGAAATCAACACAAGTTTTCAAATTGCCTGGTTACCATGTTTATCGGAAGAATCGGCGTCTGGGTAATAATACTAGCCATGGGTTTGGTAGGGCAGCAATCATTTTCAAGGACTGCATTGATCATCGTGAGACTATCACTCCCAACTAGGTAGGATTGGAGGCAGTTTCCGTTATTATCAATGAGGCTGATGCAGGCGAATTTAAATTCATCTCATTATTTAACTCGCCTAAGCACAAGCCTGGCCCATGCAGGCTTGATGAGCTGCTGTCCAGACCTATTCCAGTTATAATGGTGGGCGACTTGAATGCCAAGCACCATGTATGGAACTCTAAATGCCCCAATCAAAACGGCAACATCTAATATGGATATAAATTGAAAAAAATCCACATCTTTGTTGCTGCTCCCCTTGACGACACATACTACTGTGATCACTCACCAGTTAGTGATGTGTTGACCACAGCTGTTCTTAAAGGGTTCTTCAAGCCTTATAATATATTTACAGTAGATGACTTATCCCCTGACCATCGACCAGTGATGCTTATCTTTGAGGGCTTAAACATCGATTTGAAGATTGGGCTTCGGTCCAAGCATGACTAGAAAGTCTTCAGGGATATTCTCCGAGAAAATAATATTCCTTACAAACATCAGTGCTATCACTAGTGTTATCCACTATGCTACTATTTCTAGTGCCTCCACTTCTGATCGAAAGCGTCCTGAACATCTCGACCTCCCTTCTTACATTAGACGTCTCCTTCTCGAAAGGTTATGGCAGCGTAAGCGACTACCCTTCTTCAAGAATAATTACAACAGGCTTTCTCGCAAGGTCCAGGAAGAGGTTAAAGCACTAGGAATTCAAAGGAGGAGCGATAAACTGAAGTCCATGTCAGTCCAGAACAACTCGCTAAGTCATGTAAGGGCCTTAAAAGGAAACAAACCCACCAACCTGCCACCACTGCTTACTTCAGATGGCGATCTTGTCACCAGTGATCTGCTTACTTCAGATGGCTCAACTAATCGCCGACTCCCAGGAAAAGTAATTTACCACGCTTTATGAAGAAAACCCTAAGAGTCGCTCAAATGCTCCACTTGTCAACGTTGTGTGTAGCTCTATGGGCTAACTCAGCGAGTTCCTACCCTTGAGGAAATTATTAGTATTAACGAAATCTCCGACGTCATAAAACGTTTTAAAACCAGGAGAGCAGCAGATATCAATTCTATCACAAACGGTGCCCTAAAGAGCTTGCCTCCTAATGTTATCCCGATTATTACCAGAGTCATTAATGACTGCGGTGACATGGATACTTTCTAAAGCCTAATCTAAACCCTGCTCTCGTAGTCAGCTACAGACCCATAAGCTTATTACCTACGATGGCAAAAGTCCTTGAACGCGTCATACTAAGAAGTTTTAACGCTTTCTGTGTAGCCAACAATCTTATTCGTAAGGAGGAATTCGGTTTTCGCCCAAATCACTCCTGTCAACTTCAGCTCTGCAGGCTTGTTGCTGATCTAAACTCTTCTCTAAATTGCGCAAAGTACGGTGACTTTTTAGATGTCTGGAAAGCTTTTGATCAGGTATGGCATAAAGACCTGAGGTACAAAATGATTATTTGTAGTTCTACTGACGTTCTGATTGCTTTGATTAGTTCCTTTCTGTCGAAAAAGACTTTTCGTGTCCAGATTGGCTGCTCCATGTCTAACTCTTATGACGTCAATGCTGGTGTCTCCCAAGGCTATGTCCTGGGCCCTGCGTTGTTCAACTTCTTCATTCAGGATTTCCCAACGTTTACAAAGTGCAATTTATATTTGTTTTCTGACGATGCTGCTCATATTATAACTGGGTTACAACATACTTCACATCAGTGTGAGAAATGGTTTGTTAAATGGAGGTTAAAACTAAACGTTGATAAATGCAAAGCCATGTTCATTACAAAAAAGCTTAGAAAACCCCCGACGCCACTCTTCCTATCTAGTAAGGAGCTCGAATGGTTAAAAAACTATAACTTCCTCGGAGTAGTTATAGATACCAAGCAAAATTGGGGCGACCATCCCTCTTATGCTATCAACAAAGCCAAGAAGGCAAAGTTTAGTCTGGTTGCTCTTCTGGGCGTAACAGTGCTCTTGGAGTGGATAGCAAAGTGTTTCTATATAAAATGGTAATCTGAACCATTCTTCTGTATGGTATGCTTGCCTGGGCTACAATCTACAAATCCAGAAGTAAGGACCTCCAAACCTTCAAAAAGTCACAACGAGGATCATTGCCCAAATCAACAGAAGAACAGCAACAAATACTTCCATTGCTAAAGATTTCGGTATATCTACCATTGAAAACCACATCTAAGAATCGCTGAAGAAGCTGCCTCCGAAGATTAAGGGCCATCCTAATCCATTGGTTGCAAATATTGTGGATCACTAGCTCATCTTAGGAAGTTCTCTCAGGCATCGCAGGCCTCGTCATATACTGGACGTCAACTTTGACGACATCCAAAAGGCCATCTTTCCAAACTACTGGATCATCTAGCTCTTCTGTCGGGGCTTTCGAGGTTCTGCTTGGGTGCTGAATGATGAAAGCAAAGCATTCGAAAAGCGATTCCATTATCAAGTTGAATCTTTTCATTTCCTATTTATTTGTGGTTAAAGAGTTTGTTTTGATTTTCACATTGTTAATTGTTACCATTCAGGTAATTATTTTTAATTTTTTTAAATCTAAGCTCTCTTTCATAAGGAGCATCCACAGGTGCATGCAACTGCATCAGTCAAAACCTGGAATCCATTGAAGCAGTACCATGCCACGCAGGCCCTACGGAGGTTTCAGGGTCAGCCCTATGGAAACTTACAGCCAACAGACGGGCTGCCTACCTGGTGTTGGTTCCAGAGTAAGGTGGGCTACTTAGATGGTAGTGAGAGAACGAGGCATACGCCAAAGATTGTGGATTGTAAATAAAAACATTTAATGATCAAAACTTAATAAAGATTTACATGAGATTTTGGGTGCCCCAGATAAATATAAGATTAGAAAATAAATTAAGCAGGCAAAGTTATGGATTCTTTGTATAATTAACATCCAGAAAAAGAAATACAATATTGGATATCACTTATAACTGTAAGTGAATAACGG
Source organism: Rhysida immarginata (assembly GCA_023313115.1). Lineage (NCBI taxonomy): Eukaryota > Metazoa > Arthropoda > Chilopoda > Scolopendromorpha > Scolopendridae > Rhysida > Rhysida immarginata. The sequence continues at coordinate 581,107 of JAHWFO010066979.1, read as the reverse complement.
TGCTTACACTCCAATTAGGGCCTTCACATATCTATGCTCATCCCTGAACTGCTCATAACAGCCAACCTCCAAATCAATACATTACTAAAATTGTTACTCCAGGCAACTCAAAACCCCCAGATTCCATGCTGGCTCGAAAACCGTAATTCTCTACTGCACTGTAACGTTCGGAAGACGTCACACAGGTCTTTTAATTCCCAGGGGAGGACGCAGTAACCTCCCAGACGTTCAGTACACTATAGTTAACTGAGTATTAACTCCGAACCGCATGCCAGGTGCTAATTCTCCCTCTTCGTTAATAAACCATCGAACAAGAGGTTGTCTCTCTTAACTTCTTCAACACGGCTGTAAAACGACAGAGGCTGAGCAACAGCCTTCATATCACCCAGAAAGCACATTACAAGGCGGCTCTACCACATTTTCCCAGACTTAAGGAATCAAACTGCAGTTTCAGGGCATGAGATACCATGCTCAGCCTCACAACATGGGGCAAGCCTTTGCCTGCACCCAGCTTAGTGCTACCAACTGCTGGTAGATTATTCTACGCATTTATTTTTACAACAATCAAAGTCTCACTCCTGGTTATTCTAGTGTGACCATATTCCGTATGAACAATACTGTAACATTCTTATGCGAATGGAACGTTATGGGTTGCCGACCCTTCCCTCTCTCCTTCCCTTCTTTGACAAAATTCCACTCGTAAAGGTAATTTTCCGAGAAAGCCTTTACCGATGACGTCATTCCTCCAAGAATTTAAAATCTTCACTCTTCAGGAAGAAGACAGTGGCAAGAGCAACAATGCAAGAGACAACAAATGTCTCGTTACAGGAGTTCGCTACGGTTGCTCATAACGATGAGATGAAAAATTAAAAACAAAAAATTAAGACGGAATAAGCGACAAATTAGTCTTTGGAAATCGATACGGGACAGACGCTATACGAAAGCGCCCGATTTGCGAGTTCACAATGTTAGAAGCCTTTGAGAAAGACTCTAATGAAGAGCCAATTAATCCAAGCTAAGCCCTTTTGACGCCATAAATGATCAAGTTAGTTTTCCATAAAGAAAAAATACGGTATTTAAAAGACCAATGTACTAAGGAATTCAGACCCTTTCATGAGCAATAAGCGACATTGCTTAAAGGCCAACAAACGTGTTCTAAACGAGTCCTCATCATTCCGTCGATGAAGTTTTATATGCCTTCACCATAGTAAAGAAATGGAACACTATGCATCTGGTACTAAGCGCCGTATTAGGGCCACGATTATGAAAATCTATATTTCCTGATAAGATTTATTTTTTTTTACTTTTCCAGAAGAATCAAAACAGGAGTCAAACAGTGAAATTAGTAGACGTGTACATGCCGACCTGCTCCGAGCCTCGTTCGATAAAAGATACTTCCGCACTGCAAGCAGTGGGGAAAAGTGCAGCGAAAGAGTGTGTCAACGAAGGTGAAATGGTTCTGTAAAAAACAAAAACGTATAGCGCAGTAAGCCCCTTACTAACCACCCCAAAATGACCATTTTCATCGACCAATTTTGGGTTTTCCTGCCCTTTTCCCATTATTATTAGAGTAGTGTTTAGTTTTCCCTCCCCTTGCTGTAGCAGTATTTCCGAAACGTACCTGTGGAACGACAATAAGAAAACGTTGTGGGTTAACATTAGTCCTCTCAGATAAAAAAATAGTAGCCCGATCAGTAAAAGAAACAGTATTTAAATATATATATTAAAAGCCGGACGAGATAAGAGAAATAAATTAAATTAATTTAAAAAAATAGAGATTAAAGGTATATGAACTGAAGTGTTAAACTCACCTGAACTCTAGTAGCCGCTAGAATTGAACGAAAGAACATGATAAAAATTTAATTACTGATTGATGTAACTTAATAGGATAAATCGTCGAAATTCCGCGGATAAAAATACGATATGATTTGGCTGAAATATATAACTTACCTCAAAAAAAAAGACTGAAGTCTCAATGGACAATTAAATCTCAAATGAATATGAGGGATCCAAAGATTAACATCTACCTGATTTATGGTTCAATTTAGTCTTCTCTCATCGGGGGAAGCACGAATAAATTTTGGCAGGGTTGGGTCCTTTATTGCTTTGCATAATGCGAAATAATGATTGTTCCGGTTATGCTGCTTATTATGTTGCTTACACGTTTCGGTTTACACCATCATCAGAGCAAGATTTTACAATTAATAAGGAAACTATATAAATGTACATATTTTTTAAAGGGAGGTTAACTGTTAGCCTCGGTTCGGGACCTGTGTTTCTTATTATTTAGCAGTAGGTTCGCAGTGAGATGGAGGAACGAGGGGGTGTGAACTGAAGTTTATAATATTTGGGCTGGAAAAGTTCATGATACATGATTAGTTTTTACATGATTAGTGAAACAGAACTCTAAATTTAAAAATTTTTTAAACTTTATATTCAAAACCTCATTTTCTAAAACACACAGTACTTACATGCGTTGTTCCACGCCACCCTGGCTTTCCAAACTCGAAACTTTGTAAAAACTAATCATGTTATAAACTTAAGTTCACATCCCCTATCCCGTTCCACCATCTCACTGCCAACCCACTGCTAACCAATCAGAAACACAGGTCCCGAACCGAGGCTAACAGCTAATTCCCTCTCTCAAAAATATGTACATTTATATAGTTTCCTTATTACTTGTAAAATCTTGCTCTGATGATGGTGTTAACCGAAACGCATAAGCAACATAATAAACAGTTATTGCATAATTAAGTAGCGGAAGAATGGAGCTACTTATTGTTTTCACAATGTCCGTCTGTCTGCCCGTCCGTCCGTCCGTCCCCTTCATAATTTCCGCAGTTTTTGAGGTAGAAGGTTGAAATTCGGAATGTAGCTTACTATGGGCATGTGCACCTTCACTATTTAGTTTGGTTTTGATTGGCCCACTGGGGCCGAAGTTTCGGGGGCAGAAATCAGAGGGGGCCAAAAGATCTATGCGTTTTTATGCATATAAAGAAGTGAAATTCGGTAAGCAGATTCCTCTAAGCAAGATCAACATTACTGTCAAGTATGGGCCAAATTGTCCCAATAGGGTCGAAATTGTGGGGGTGGCACTCGCTTGGCCATTAGAACTATGGCAACGTATGGCGTGCGATATATCATTCGATCGGAAATGATGAGAAACGAAAGAAGATAGAGCTCTTTTTCATTTTCTAAATACTACGTTCGAGAAAATCAATTTTTCGATTAAAAAATGGGGGGGGGGGGGTTAAAAAGTGCAGATAAAATGGTAAAAAATAGATGTCCTCAGAGCTTCCGCTACTTTCCTATACCTTTCTCGGGAGGATTAATTTCTTGTTTCGAATAAATTTTGGTTGATTATATGATATTGTCGGATGATTATATGATGCTTAAGCTTTTTGATATTGTTGATTCCCGTTTAATTGTTATTTAAAGTCGTATTTTTGTTTCTTTTCTCTGAACGCCTGGAGGCGATAAATACAAGAGATGAAAAAATAAAGGAACATTCAAATAGAGTATTGCAACAGTGGACTTTATTTTCTCCACAAATCCTTTGCTATTTATACCTGTTTTGAGATCATAACTGGCCAGAATGCATGCGCCGTGGTATCTCTTCTCCAGTGAAGAAGCGGAAAGAGATCGAAAGTTAACATGGTTTATGACGATAATAAACTGATTTCCATATGGAAACTGTCTAGGTGTTGTGAATTTTCACTCCCTGGAGACCATTGAAGGCTGAAATTGCCGTGAGAAAATGATGACACGACAAACGAACTTTTGAATGTTTATGACTTCTGTTCTCTGTATAAGTTTGAATTTTGTTAAGTAAAGCCCCGGTTATTATTGCATCAGACTTTAGGTAGTCTATGTACGTTCCTTTTTAATTACATTTTCTCTGGCTTAGATGAGAAAATTGAGATTACAAACCTGTAAGTTCGGGAGCCAGGACTGGGGTGATATACTATATAAGTTTAATAAAAATGATAAATTTAAATAACCTGATATTCAGTATTTCTACTTTTCTAATGACATTCTTTTGCTTTATTTTTCCCAGCCACGTTCTCTCCAAAAATACCTCTGTTCCGACGCGATCCAGAAGATATTGGACCGCTTGGATTTGACGGGTCTTTAATGTCCATTATCCATCTCTGCAACGACCCGTTCAAGACTGCGACCCTTGAGTCTATAGAAATTTTTAAAGCAAAAAATCCTCTCTAGATCTCTTCCTTAATTGAGAGACTGAGTTCAATATTTTCTACATCCTTAATTCTGTATCCGATTTACTGTAATAGCCTTTTGTCATTTGATTGTAACTTTATTTAAGTATTATAATTCATTTTTATTTTATAATGTATCTTATCTTGATGCATTAGACAACCGGATGAGTCTTCCAGTAGGTCCACGTTTTGGTGTATAACACACAGTACTCCTTTTCTTGTTCCCAGTTTATTATCTAGATTTTCTTATACCTTATTAGTATTATACTGTTAACTCATTCATTATTGGTACCTTCTCTAGCCATTCCCGTTATTTCTGAACGATGTCAATCTCATACTTTGTATATTATTCGTTATATCGTATCCAATTATTTGCTTACTTTGTACCATATCTCTGTATATAAGGGTTTGTAACCTCAAGAGTGTATCCTTGATAAATCCGGGATTAAATGGCGAAATTAGTCCGAAACTCTGTTCTCCCATTATTGTGTTGTACGATCTCTACCATTTTATTCAAGTAAGAGATTGAAGTGTAGCGTTAATTCCATAAGCAAAAAGGAAAAAATCCGTCCCTGAACTTTTTTATCCCACCTTGTATATTTGCAGAAACTAAATTCAACATTTTAAATAGTACTTCTCAGAAAGTGTTCGGGAAATAGCAAATTTATGCGATAAATCTAGTAGTGGATTATAATAATTTTTTGTTATTTAAAAAATTTTTTATTCATAGTTTGTAATTAGTTTTCAGCAATTCATTGTTGTAGCGCGTGAACCATTGTTGTCGCAAAATTCTTTTTTCGAATGTAGAATGCAGAATTCTGTTTTGTACTAATACTAGTGCGAGATACTGTGAGTACTTGAATTCATATTTTTTCTTTTGTTAGCATATAATTTTTAACTTCTACCATGTTTAACCATAGGATACGTTTTGCGTTCTAGTTTCTTTTTACTGTCATTAATAAAGTTTATTATTGTTTACCTACAAAGTGTGTGGTGACTCATTCCTAGCCATAAATATTCCACTTTAAGTTTCCCATATGCCTCATCACTGGTAGCAGAGCGTGGATACTGGAATTGGAATTTTTTGTGTCCAACTATGGCTGACTCTTTTTTCAATGACATTCGTTCAATCCCTAAGCCCACCAGCGCTAACTTTCACCAATGAAAGTATCGTATGTTAGCGTTCCTGGAATCAAAGGGATTAGACAAATATGTACATGCTAAGACTTCCTTACCGACTTTGGATTTAGAGAGGTCCACTGTTCGAATGGAATGAGCACGTGTAAGACATTATTTGTTAAGCATGGTAGATGATGACATTCTAGTCATGTTGCAGGATGACAATTCATTTTACATATGGGAAGTCATCTGTCGGCGTTATTCCCGAGCCGATTCTGTAACTCAGGCGGAAGTTATGAGATTCCTTTCAGCTTTTAGCTTCCATAACACAGACGACCCCAATGCATACATAGATGAGGCGGGTGCCGTATCATTACCCATAGATGACAAGACGTTAATTGATCATATGGTAGCTGGTTTGCCTTCGACTTATACACCTCTCAGACTGACCCTAACATGACCCTCGAAGCTTTTCACAGCCAGTTGAGCATTGTGTTCAAAGGTAATGCACGTGGACGCTCCTCTGGTGTTGCCTCTTGCGTCACTACAAATCCTGCTCTGGTGCCACCTTCTCCCTCTGGTACCCATTTAGGGTGTAACCTACTACAGTTGTGGTGGCCGAGGGCATGTCAGGTCTGTTTGCACTTCTAGGCGGTTTTCACCAGCATCCGGCACCTCCAAATTTCGCATTCCCTAGTGGCAGCCACCACCAAATGTATGCGCCCCACGTCCAAAGCGTAAATTTCACAAGCGCGATAGCAAAGCCAAGGGGCAGAAACCTGCAGCAAACTGCGTTTGGCCCCCAAAGCAGAAACCTGCAGCTAACTGCGGTGGCTCAGTGGTTTCGTGATCGCCTCTGATGCCCGAGGACGCGGGTTCGACCCTGGCCGAGGACGACGAGGATTTTTCCAGGGGGAAAATCCTGAGATCACGCACTTCCTTTGGAAGGGGGATAGTGGATACTGGCAGCTCCTTCCATGTTATTAAAGACAAAAGGTTCTTTTGTCTATGTAGAGCTGTCATAGAGATATTCACACTGCAAACCCCAAGAAAACCGTAACCACGAGTGGTATCGGAATGGCGAGTGTCTCGTTAACCACTGCGTCAGTTTTAGCTTTACATGACGCGCTTTATGCTCCCCCAAGCCCGATTTAACCTTGTATAAATGAGTCAGTTAGCCAAATGGGGATATACTTTGTCTTTTGGTCCTGTTGGCTGCACAGGAGAAGGTCGCAGATCTCCCATTCTTGCAGTTTTGTATCAAACTCCACCCATTTGCCAAATGGCACATCCGTTCATTCCGCTGCAGTTTCTTATCTGGATGTCCATAATGCCTTAGGGCATCCATCGAGTAAGAAGATCGCCAAAGCACTGAAACATGGCAGTATCCATGGTCAGTTACTGAGCTCAGTGTAACTATTTCTATCAAACAAATCAGACAACTAAATGCAGAGATCTCACAGACTAAATGTTTAAATTTTATTTTACTCTGCACCCAGGTTAATTACAGGGGGATTTGTTCGGGAAATAGCAAATTTATGCGTTAAATCTCGTAGTGGATTATAATATTTTTTATTATTTAAAATGTTATTTTTATTCATAGTTTGTAATTAGTTTTAAGCTATTCATTGTTGTAGCGCGTAAAACCATTGCTGTCGCAAAATTCTTTTTTCGAACGCACGTGATGTTTTTTGTCGATGCGTGTTCTTGGTCTCGCGCGGCGATTTCCTTCGCAAGATGTTGTACTGTCTGATTGTTGCGCAACCAGTGCATTTTTTTAATTGCCTTGTACATTCTCTCGCCATCTTCTCTCTCCATTGGTCTTGCGACCACATTTCTCCATTTCTCTTCTCCTTGTGCAGCCCACGATGGCCAGTCACTTTGCTAGTGTTTTTTTCTTATTGCTTCAGCCTTAATATAATACCTCCGCAATTGTAATTACGAGTTCGTCGACGTGGTCCCGACGTTTCATGGGTGTCAATGTGATTTCGAACCATCGCTCGTTTGTTTGCAGTTTCACCATGTGTTTAGGCTTGGCCACGATGGCTATTTCTTTCGGACGATACAATCTCTGCTCCATACCTGAATGTTTTATCTGCAGAACTATGCGTGTAGGCTGTTAACTGTGCATAGCGAGTCGCCGCAGCTGTACTATCACACCATTGCGTAATTTATTCATTTTGTACTAATATTGCGAGACACTGTGAGTACTTGAATTCATATTTTTTTCTTTTGTTAGCATATAATTTTTAATTTCTACCATGTTTAACCATAGGATACGTTTTGCGTTCTAGTTTCTTTTTACTGTCAATAATAAAGTCTATTATTGTTTACCTACAAAGTGTGTGTTGACTCATTCCTAGCCATAAATATTCCACTTTATATTTCCCATACGCCTCATCAGAAAGTAATTCAAACGAGAAAGATAATTAATAAATGGCGTTCAAACCGATTTATACCAAGAATTTTTAAAGAGACAGTTACAGATTTTCAAATAAATCAATATCTTAAAAATTTGCGGTAATTAAAACGGATCGTTTTCTTGAATGGAAGGGATTTTTTTTCACATGTATAATAAAATGTCAATTCCATCTTAGCGGAGATTTTAGTATTATTTTTTTTCTTAATTAACTTTGCCATGTGCTCGCAAAATTCAATAAAAACAGAATTCGTCTCCTTTTAACTGCTTTATGTCCCTTCTCTGCAATAAAAGATTGAAATTTCTAGTAAAAAAATGATTAAAAAAGAAATTTCTGTCCTGTTTCAGTTTCTGTTACGCCAACTCATTTATAAGACTTTTCTAGAAAAAAATTTTAAAAGTCGCACGTTTCCATCCTACCATTATGTTGAGGAAAAACAAATTAAAATTTTTCTACATAGATTTTTAATTCCATTTAATATTTATCACAGTAACTCTATGAGCTTTACAAATTGAAACTCTATTTATAAATATTATTCTTTATTGTTGATGATCATTTATTTGACATAGGTTGACGGAAGTTGAAAGAATTTTTTATGGAACCCCATGGGGGTAAAAAGACCCACACTAAGAAGATAATGGGGCTTAAAGGACATAAATCAAGATGTCCATTAATCAATGACAGAACTCCCTTTACAGATTAACCTCTTGCCCTTAGATATAGGGGAAAAGAAAATTTTAGCAAGTTTCTCTAATGAAAAAAACTAAAAGGAAGAGAATTGTTATTATATATATATCAAAACGTTTAGAAGAAAAAGTTGATAATGAAAATGAAAATGTTGACGTTAAAGTGATTAAGCTTTTATGTTACATGGGTCAAAATATTTTTTATTAAGAAAAAGATTCCTCTTTTAAGAAATGCATTTTTCTTACCTTCATTCACTCTCTGAAACTGTATTATATATTATTTAAGAAAGAGCGAAATATGTATACACTCATTCATTCATCACGAAATCTCCAGAACTATGAAGCCTAGCCTGCAAGTTTGAAATTTGGCAAGTATATTTCTCTTGGCTTCTGGTGCTCGCTGAGAAAGGATTTTTTTTTCTTTCTTCCTTTCTGTTGAAGTTCATTTTTAAATTTCAATTTATCTGAAGCTGAATGGGATAGTTACGAAGCCGACGCGATCTAAACAAGCCCTGGCACTGATTTTGTGACATCATGCAAACATATGGATTTTGTGAAGTTAAGCAAAAAGAAATTTAAGAACAAAGCAAGGTTATTTAAAATCTAAAATGAAATGATTTATTAAAAAAGTAATTGATCCATGTTTGGCAGTAATGTATTTTATTAAACTGTATATACTTATTTATCTAAAATACAAAATTCATATTTCAAATTTCCCATCGATTTTCGTGATTTTCAACAATGCCAAGTGACGTGGTGTACATAGCAATAGAAAAGAAAGCAGAAAAGCTACCGAGTTACACTGTCCACTCATGTGAAGGCGCCTCGATCGAAATTGATCAAAATACATCATTAAGAAAGTTGAATTCCTGTTTTTGACGGTTTTTAGCTATTTCAAAGCACAAATTCATTACAGAATTTAAACAGATATCTATAAGAGATAAGGACGAGACAAAAAAACCCTGGAACACAATAAATAATAGTTATAAATAAAAATAAAAAATAAA
>JAHWFO010066979.1:527494-541655 GCA_023313115.1 Rhysida immarginata | reverse complement strand
ATGATTGAAAATTAGCACTCGAGAGTTTTTAGAAGCACCCTAACTGTGACCGAAATCAATGAAATGCGCGATCAGGCCGAAACCGGAGGGGGTGTGGCTGGCTCGGGAGCTGTTGTACTTTCTTTTCTATTACTATGCTTTGTATAGATCGCGTCGGCTTCGATAGTTACCAGGATTAAAAAATTGTAACATTTGCTTTGTTTAATTACTGCCTACAACGGCCTTCATTTACCATAGAAAACGCCAATTTTTGTTATAATTGCCTATTTCGACACCATCAGCGATTGCAGGGATTTAATTGGCACTGCATACCCGTGGTGGTTAAAGATCTGGATTACAGCGCTTTAATGATGATTAAAGCTCTAGTTTTCTGGCATTATTTCTTTACTCTGTGGTTACTTCATTAGTGGTAATGTTTAAATACAAAAATATTTCATAATTTAAAAGAAAATTACTGTTTATAAGTTATTGCTTAAATTATTTATTTTTTGATAAAATATACATAGAACAACTTAAAAGAAAGTGCTTCCGGAGAAATCCGCACAAACCGAATCCATGGTTTCTCAATTAGGTAACCAGGCCAAAACCACTGATAGATGGTGCCAAAAAGTTGATGTGTTAGTTTGGAGTACTACAATGCCATTCTGCGATTTTAGTTGCGTTGTACAGGCAGTTATTATATTGTAGGCAGTGGTTAAATGAGGGTTTCTGCCATTGTTACGTGAAGCAGCATTAACAATGCCTGCAAGTCTTTCGCGCGGGAATACAATGTATCTTTAATTTTCTACAGAATCCGCCATAAAAAAGTATGCACATTTTACTAGATATCATCTATAATTGTTTCCGTAACAGCAAAATCGAAAGCTTACATGTATTGAATGAAGACGATCCCGATAATAGAAGATCACAATTGCCACCTGGACATTGGACATTTCTGATAAGAATGTGCTAGGAAATGCATAGGAGCAACTGTTAGCTGTATTTAAAAATATCTCAACGCTTATGATAATCATTTTGAACAGCTGTCGTAATTGTAGAAGTCAAAGAGTACTTATTTTCATCGCTTGATGCCTGTATGGATTTAGTGTTACAACTTTTAGATAGTTTTTCTTTTGCTTAAGTGTATATACTCGGTGTCCCAAAAATGACTGATGGGTTTTGAAAATCAATAAAAGAAAGACGGAATGCGATAGACATGTATCGTTTACAGCATTATGCTTAGGAAATAAGGGAATTTTATCCCACCAAATTTCAAATTTAGTTAACATTTTCACCCACAGATGGCGCTGAAAACTATGAAAAAATAAAAACTGGTATGAAAATGTTGCAAGGACTGTTGCAAAAAACCATTTTGGTAGAGCGGACTTGCAATCTCAACAGCACACGCTATCAGCTTGACGACGAACTATGGAATGGGGAGCTGAAATACTTCGTTTTAACTATACCTGTTACAGATCGCCTGCAGCGCCATCTCTTGGTAGAAATGTTAACTAAATTTGAAATTTGGTGGGATAAATTTCTCTGATTTCCTAAGCATACGGCTGCAAACGATACATATCTATCACATTCCGTCTTTTTTCTATTGATTTTCAAAATCCATCAGTTATTTTTGGGACACCTGGTATGTTACGCTCAAAGAAAGAAGACGCTCATTTTGAACGAATAAAGCGTCCACGACGCGTTGTGGGTTCTTTAAAACATCGACCACTGGCAAACTCAAAAAGACCATGACACAAAATTCGCGTCGTGGCTCTCATAATATTTGGGCACTACGCGTTGTGATGGTTAAGAAAAGTCATAACGCGTTCTAAACGTTGGTTGTTGCAGTGGCGCGACCATACAGGTGATACAGTAGAGTGGTTTGTAATATGGGTAAAAATAAAACATTTTTGTCGTCATAATTTTTTATCTTTAATTATTATGTTATATGGTAGATGCACCAATAAGTGACAGTTTAAGACATTACTGTGAAACGAAATTGTGTACATAAACCAAATTGCATTTTGAAACTCTTTTATTTATATCATAAAATTGTAAATATAATGCAGAATGTGCCAATCCCAAAATAATTATAATATCTTTAAAAGCTATTAGGTAATTAAATTTTTTCCTAATTAATGCATAAATCACCAGTAGTTGATAGTTAATGCACCAGAAGTTGACAGGCAGTTTCACCAGTAATTGATATTATTTTAATTACACATTTACAATATTTTAATTTACAAAAAAATCGACTAGATTCAAAAGTAGCTGATGAGATCAAGCATTGTTAAGAATGTGTAAAGTATTTATCATTAACTAAAACTGTGCTTTTTAAAACTTAAGTTGTCCGTAACGATCATATATCTTTTTTTCCTTTGAAATAATAAATTAAATCAGTCCACTCCCATGTAGAGTGAAAGGACCATAGAAAATGGAGATGTTTTCCAGTAGTGCAATATCATCAGATCATGGACAATAAACTGTTCGTAGATAAACTTAATTTTTAAAGATTGTTCTCTTACTTGCAAATTCATCCAATTCATCCTATGCTACTTCTTATCATAGATAACAGAATACCAGTAGTAGCTTTCTACTTGGAAGATAACTTGTCCTGTGCTATTTGTTGATTCTCTCTGTGACAAGATTCAGGACCAACAAAAAGAATCAGCGAATAAGGCCTAGAAGATTTATGTCAAAATGGGTGATCTAGAAATTCACAGTCAAGTTCCTAAAATTGACACAGCTAGGTCAATTATAGGAAATTAAGAAGTTACACTTAATACCATCATGTTTCCTTTATTATTACCCTACATTCTATATCACATTAGCGTATTTTTGTTCTGTTTTTTAAACACAGAAATTATGAACAATGTCAGTTACTAGTGACACTACATATCTGGGTTCTAGTAGTTGATGGTGGATTAAAACAGTTAACACATTGGTCATATGAAATTCTCTTACTACTAACAGTATTACCCACTGATTCCACAAAAAGTTCACGTAAAATTAGTAATAAATATTGCATAATATTCATGAAATAAATTCAAGTGATCAAACCTTTGCGTAGTGGTTCATTACCAGGTTTTTTCGACTCAGTAAGGCATTGAACAATCAACATGTGTTTGTGGCCATAATAGGGAGCAAAGTTCCTATTTTTTTTGCTGCTCTGGGAAGCCTGATGCATTATTTAATACAAGGTGGTAACACCAATCCCTTTTCTTGCCGTGTTTCCTTATTAAAAGCCTGTAAATCGTGAATTGCCAATTACTGGTACACTGTCATATTAAAAAATTATTTACCATATACAAAAATATAACAATTAACAAATATTTCATTATTTTTCCACAATTTTTAATCATTTACGAAAATCTATTGTGATGCTCAAGATATTCAAACAACTAATTCACTTAAAATAATTGGAAATTTTAAGAAAAACGTTTATTAAAAGTCTTTTTTTTTAATTATCAAAAATATTTCAGTCATTTATTTTTACAAGAACTATTACCATGGCTTTTAGAGTTGCATTTTATGTTCATTGAGCGACATTTGCATTTCTTATCAATACAGTACTTTTTACAATGACATATTACAATCCTTGTTGACTTCCAGATGATAACGTAGATGCTGAACGAAGTGTTAATGTTGATGCTGAGGGTACGTCTTGAATGCTCATGAAGTTGCTCTCTGAAACAGTGAATTCATTTCGAGCATTCATAAAGTCGACCGAAAAGACCTTCCTTGTTGCCTAATTGATAGAGACCTGGTGAATTGATGTTTATAACAGTAACTAAAACATTTCTGGGAGCTGAACGTCCTCTATCAACTTCAGGTACCCTAACTAAAACATTTGAGCCAATTCCCACTGCAGGAAGTTTGGAGTTGAATAATGAAATCATTTTATGGGCCTGTTGCTTTTGGCCTGATTTAGCACATTTTCTTTCAGTAATGATGCTGTTCTTTTTTAAACGGATCTTGCAAGTAACGTTTGCACCAAATCGCTCATTCTCATTGCTTTCTCCACAGATAACGCGAACATATTCATTACATTCTGAACACTTGTGGGCTCCTAAAATCTCATTTTTACAAATAACGCAATTTTTTTCTTAAACTATTTTTGTTTCTCTACTCTTGTATGATTTCATTGTCACATTTTTTATGTAATACTTCATATTCATCATTGTCATAATTTTCTGTAATAATCTGGTTTTGGTGATCATCATTTGTAAAGGTAGATAGCACTAGTTCTTGCAATTCCTCTTCAGTTTCTATAGAATCATTTATATCATTAGTGATAGACGAATCTGCAAGTCCAATTTTTTGTGGAGATCCAAACTTAGCTTTTTCCGGACTTGTCATGATCCCGGTATGGAGAGCACAGTTTTTTTTTACTTTGAATAAATCGCAATCCTTCTGAGCACTTCTGTGAATTTCTATCAGCCACCCAAGCTATTATTATCGGCCTCGGTGGGTCAGCGGTTGCGTGGTCGCCTCTGATGCCCGAGTACGCGGGTTCGATCCCGGCCGAGGACGACGAGGATTTTTCAGGGGGAAATCCTGAGATCACGCACTTCCTTCGGAAGTAAAGCCGTTGGTCCCGTGTAGTCGTTTGCCGGCTGCACGTTAAAGAACCCTTGCCAGGCAAAATTTGCGGCCCCTATAACGCCGTCCTGAAATGACCATAGCAGTTGAAAAGGACATTAATACCAAACAAACCAAACCAACCCAAGCTATTAACATGTCACAGACATTTTGATTCGACCTCTCAACCGAACCTTGACTTTGAGAATCGAGGTGTTCCATGAACAAGCTTCATCCCGGGCTATATTTCTGCTAAATTTTTTATTATTTTATTAGCTTATTCTCGACCATTGTCGCTTGGCAATGTATATGGGGCACCAAACAAACAAAATGTAAATATATGTAAAAATGCTTTTGTTTTCAGCAGACGAAGAATTGTGAAATTTATCAAGTGGTCTCGAAAATTCATGAAAAATTGATAATCTTCATCTGTCTTAGAGTGTATGACGATTAAATTAACTTGGCATCTGGAATTCATGCATTCAGATGGAATAGTTCTCACCAATAAACCGCGTTTGGCATCTTCTTTTTCACTTGACACTGTTCACATGAACTTAGATATAAGTTTATAATTTGACTTGTGACATTACAATATTCCTTCTTAAATTCAGCTTCCATAACTGCAACAAAAATAATAAATCTTTTCAGGCATACTATACAAACACGCTGTGGCTACTTACAAGGTAACTATGATCTGATTGTTTTCGTTTGAAAACCGAAAGTTACGTACAAGCATCGTTAACTACGCTGGGAAGTAAATAAAAATTAACACTCGGATTAGTGTTTTCAGTGTTCTTTTAATTAGTATACTGCTGTCCACAGTTTCTGGCTTTTATTGCTTAAAGAGGGAAATGTTGCTTAGATTTGATCCCTCTATCACCCCCCCCCAAGTTTGTACACTTTATTTGAGAAAAACTTGTATACACAAATATGAAAAACCTATATTTTTCTCCGAGCGACGCCGGATACTTCAGCTAGTAATATATAATTTTACTTAAATAAAACAGTCCCGTATAATTATATTTTGTATAATACGTAGTTATTCCCAATATTTTCTACGATCAAGTTACATATTTTTTGCAGCTGCAATATCAAACCTTGGACGAATAAATGACCCTAGTTATTCATGTAAGATAAAACTGTGTTTTGCGTTTGATCGACGTTTAACTTGTTTTCATTAGTAATAGCAAAATATTTAAAAGTTATTTTACAATATTTGTATTGGATCATTAGCCTATACGTAAAAGGTAAATCGAGAATAAAAAGTGTATGGTATAATTAATTCGCATACTAAAATAATTATAATTTTGTAATAAGTAAAGATTACATTATGTAATACAGATTTACCTATTTAGAAAAAACTAAAAGGTTTTGAATATAATAGCAATGGAATAGAAAATATGTATCAAAATGAATTTACTTTGAGAATTTGGATAACGAAGAAGACCACCCAAAAATTTTTAATTTATTAAATTTGATTCTGTCACAAAATTATATGAAAGGAAGAACTACTTTCTGCATGGTTTTTTAATACTATTTTGTTAAAGATTGTATCTGTAAATTCAACTTAAATAAAATATTTTATTATTAATCGTGAATCTTACCAGAATGAGGAACACCATAGAAAATTTCTCATAGATGATAGATTTGTTTATTTTAACTTTTCTCCCGATTTAGATGACCCTCGATTCATAAAGTAACGGCCAGTCGCCTGCAAGATGGTTTTCATACAGTTTTCTGGCGTTGGTGAATCATTCCTGCACATATCTGGCCGACAGTCTGTGACCGCGCGCTTATAGACGTTGCTCCAGCCCAAGATTGTCATGAGTTATTCTGGAGACTGTTGCCTGTGAAATACCTTTCATTTGGGCTAGACTTTTCTGTGTGGGGGGATTTTCTTTCAGCACTTCAGACCGGATTTCTCGCACCACCTGAGCTGGGCGTGTTGGCTGGGGTTTGTTTCTGGTCTGCTTCTCTGCTCGTCCACGTTCATTAGATGCTCGCAATTTGTTCTTTTTGATTATTAGACCCACATTAGCTTTGGATACCACAATACCATTTAGTTTGCATAATTCGACAATGCACGAAAGACTAAAGTTAGTGTCGGAAAGCCCAAACATATACCCTTCCCAAAAAGCTGTGATTTTGGAAGCCATGTTTCAGCACAAAATGTCCCAAATAACAGCAACAAGTGTATACAAAGCTAATCCCCATGAATAGTGGACCAGTCATGCAAATCACATTCCATCAAGGTCATACGTGGCATTTAAAGTCGTCTCATTTTATCTGAATCAACCCTCCGTATATACGGTATATAAATATCAGACGATTCTTTCAAAGGGAAAAAATGTTTTATGTCAAAACATTTGGGTGCAAGCTGGGAAGAATCCTGATCATTTCTGTTAAATGGGCAATCGCCAATAAAATCTTCAAATTAAGATACTAAAAATGCCAATAAAAATTGACAAATTAATAAAACATTAAACCTTTGCCAATAGAATTTTAAAATTAAAATATTAAAAATTTAAAATAAAATTTTTGAAATAGGGCTAATACATAAAAATCTGTCAAGTTAATTTTGAAAGTAAAATAAATATAAAAATTTGCCAAGTTAATCTTAAAAATCATATATACGACTTTGCAGAGTTAATTTTAAATATCAAATATAAAATTTTCCCGATTTAATTTAAAAAAGAAATTATAAATTATTTTCCGATTTTAATTCAAAAAAATAAAATATAAGCAAAATTAATGATATATTTTAAAATAATTATATCAAAAAAATCACGAGCTGAATTAAAATAGAGTGCAAAAAGTTTGCCAATAAATTATTAAAAATTTGTACTCTTAAAATTTTCTATATTTATTAATTTGTATTTTAATAAATAATGCATATTAACATAAAATAGTAACACTATTTACAACGCTAACACAATATAAAAAAAAGAAAACGAAAGCATCTGTTTCACTTTTGACGAATGTACAAAATCTTTTTTTCAGGCTTTGAAGTTACCCGACTGTGTTTATTCATAAACATGGAATATGAACAATTCTAAAATCTCACTATACTTAGTTCTACACTGCATTATATTGTCCACGAATAGTGATTTGACGTATTCCGAATTCGAACACTTAATGCACATTTTTAACAGGCCATAATAATTTCACTGACATTTAAATCACCACATATTTTGCAGCACAGTGGTTAGTATGATCGTCAGTTCTTTGGTCCCAATCTTGATGAGTATAAGGTATACTACCCCTTCCCCTTCCCCCACCTTCCCCATCCCTTACCAGTCTTCTGCTTGCTCCATTTCCACTGTAGGTTGCTTTTTCAGAGCACTGCCTCCCCCTTCCTTGCTGTGAGGGCTGAAGGGGGCATGCTTGCAACATGCTTGTGTCATTCGAAGGCCTCTGCAGGTGGTATCCCTATGGCATTTAGCATTCCCCTAATTGTTTCCCCCACCAGGTCTCGAGGCCTGAGGAAGACGCTGTACTGACAGCGTGTATGCCAAAGGCCCCCATGAGTAACTCCATGCATGTTGCTCTACAGCCAGCAATACCTTCCCACCATACTGCACCTCCCTTCACTATGGATGAGACTCCCCAAAGACAAATTGTGAGGAGCTTATCCGAAGCAATTTCCCCGATATCGGAGACGCATAACCCAGCCTCAACCTAAACAATGAAGTATCTGCTATTGAGCAAAGCACTCCAGACGACCCTGAACAACCTGTGGAAGCTTACTTACTTTTCAAACCCGCTTCTCCGTTAGGGTCGCAGGGGCAGCAGCCCTATGGAAGATCTCCAGCGATCGCATTGGGTTAAGATCTTCCACCATCAGGTGCATGTCCTCCCTGGTAATATCCAAGCGACTCGAACCCAGACTCTCCATGTAGTCTAGTCACCTGGTTCTAGGCCGACCCCTTGGTCTCTTACCGACCGGCTAGGAAAATAACAACTGCCTAGGAAGACTAGTTTGCGGAATCTGTATCACGTGGCCATACCAGCTCAACTGAGATCTCTCAATGCGGAGAAGTAGCGGCTCAACACCTAAAGATTCCCTTATTGTGCTGCTGTACACTCTATCTAGTAGGGCAACACCTGCCACACCTCTCAGAAATCTCATTTCGGCTGCTTGTACCCGCGATCGCACTCTTTCGGTCATTACCCAAGCCTGAATTGGGAGAAAGATAGATGAGAATTGGTGAGAATTGGGACAAAGATAGATTTGAAGACGTAGAGCTTGGCTTTGTTACCCAGCTCGCGTTTCGTTACCACGGATCGCCACAGTTCACGTCTGACACATCTTGCTGCACCGATCCGAGCATCCAATTCTTTCTCCTGCCGTCCATCACTCGTGAATGCAATCCCGAGAACTTGAATTTCTCCACCTGTCTCAATGAGGCTCCCCTAACATGGAAGCTCCTGTGTAAGCTCCTAGTCCCATTTTCGTGCATGCTTCCAAAATACCATCCAGCTGACTATCTCGTTGTGGGAATTACTCAACATCTTCTTCCCATTCCGCTCAACCTTTGTATGCACTGAGGAGGGAAGTTCATCCAAGTTTCGAGTCTCAGCCTGGTCCACAATGCATAAATCTCTGGAACGTCACCTCTTCAGAGACCATGCCATTAAAATCCATAGTAAGCAGATGCCTCCACTGTTTACAAAACATAGGCATCCGTCCTTCCAAGCACGTCTGCACCAACCCAGTCTATACGCCTTCAACCTCGCCTCCTTCTGTGTCCAACTTTAGATGCGAATTCTGTGGCGAGACCTATCCATCCAAACATAGCCTCAGTAGCCATCAGAACTGGTACAAACACTCAGTCCATCGTGCCCGTGTATACAACTTCCAACCCCCTTTCCTGCCACTAGACAACGTAGGTCCACACAGGAAAGTAGAAATCAACCACTCACGGTCGTAACAACAGTTTCGGACTCAACACGAGACGACCCCTCATCCAACATCCGTCCCGTATAATCCACCACCTTAACTTGTTCATCATTTTCCCGGTTCCAACACTGTGCAGCAGCACCCTCCATTCCCACCAGCTCATGTAATTTGCCTGAATCTCCCCCTGCCTCCACAGCCCTCAACCAGACAATTCCAATCGTCAGTCCTATTCCCAACTCCCCAGAAGCCATCCTCAATCCAGATCTACTTTCCCCTGATGCACCTGGCCCTGATCCAATCTCCAGTGGAAACTCAACTCCCGAAAACTCTAAGAATTAACATACTGATAATCCGCCAGTCAATGATTACTGACCATTCAAAGAAGTCATTCCCACCCTCCCTGCCTTGTCAGCTGCAGGAACTCCGATGACAACTGGTCTGCATTCAATATGTACCTGGTCAATCTTATGCAAAAAGTCGCTGGTGAATCTAACCCAAGAAGTAAATATCCAAACAGCCATCCCCAAACCAACAAAACCCACAATGCTCAAGCCCTGCAATCTTTATACAGACGTAATCGCTGTCGTGCAATGAGGACCATATTTGAAGCCCTTTCGCCAATGTGTTCAATTCCACGTACTGAAGTAGAATCCTTCTCAAATTCTTGGCAGCCCTCGGACTTTGACCCCTCTATCTACGCAAATGTCACTGCTGCTGAAGATCCCGTGGACCTGTCTCCATTTTCCACAGGTGAAGTCCTTGTTCGTCTGCGGAAAAGTAAAGACTCTGTACCTGCGTCCGATCGGATCCATACCAACACTGGAGATCCGTCGACCCCACGGCAACAGTACTTACTGCAATCTTCTATGTTTGCATCAAATGTTATCGCATACCCACTGCATGGAAACACTCAACCACCATCCTACTCTACAAGAAAGCCGACCATAATGACCGAGCGAACTGGTGGCCCATTGCTCTCTCCAGGACGATCTACAAAACGCTAGCCAGCATCCTAACAGCTAGGCTCTCCTCCTGGATCCAGAAACATTCATGCCTCTCCCTCTGTCAAAAGGGCTTCCTCCCCTATGATCGTGTGTTTGAGCAGAACTTGGTGCTCCAAAACCGCATGGTGTCTACCTGTGCTTCACATTCGGATCTCTGCAATGCATGGCTCGACCTTACAAACGTCTTTGGTAGCATCCTACATGCTGCCATCCCAGCTGCGCTTGTAGCAAGTGGGGCAGGCCAGCCTTTCACTGAATTTGTCTGCGACCTCCACACTAATGCAACATCGTCCATCCTTGTAGAAGAAGGCCTAACCAATCCACTCCCTCAACTGGCAGGTGACAGATAAGGCTGCCCACTGAGTGGCATGCTTTCAATCTCGTCATCGACCCTCTCATCAGGACCAGCCAGCGCGACTCACCAGAGCATCAAATACTCGCCTATGCTGATGATTTGTGTTTGCTAGGCGAGAACCCAGGATCGCTGCAGTCCAACATTGATCTACTGGTCAAACAAAGCAGTAAGCTAAGCCTATCCTTCAATCCAAGGAAATGCTCCACCTCCATCTATCAGGGAAAACACCAGTCAGAAGTCGTGCCTCCACATTCACCATTGGTGATGTTCCATTAATGAGTGTATCAGACAGCGAATCCACCTTCTTCCTTGGTAAGCCTTTCAAGTCTTCTCGGACTGGAAATCACTCAAAACAGGCATCACAATACTCCACTCCAAGTTAGACCCCTGGCAACGACTGGATGCTCTTCTTTTTTCTTTCAGTCCCGTGGTGCATAAACATGTTTCTGAGCCTTATCACTGCAAGGTGGTTATTGCCTGAGGTCAAGTGGACAGTCGCTTGAAATGAGATAGAGTGTAGCGCTAGGAACAAAACCTATAATACGCAATGCTCCGCATTTGAGGAAATTCTTACAAATCACTGAAATCATGAATCATAACATTAACATTTTAATTCGTGCGTGTTATTTTAATTAATCAAATGGATACTCGTTCTTATCGTAAAAAGAATCATTCTATAATTTACAAACTTAAATGATTATGTTTGTTAATAATAAAAACGGCCTGTATATGAAGGTAAGATCTCCAATCACAAAATAACATCCGAAATATGGAACGCCAGATATGTTTTTCGAAACCTATGCTCAAAGGAGTTGCCTTCATTTTCTTAATAAAAAAAATCAACTTTTCCTCAATAAATGTTTTATCTACAATAGCGCATTTCGAGCGACCACGTCTTCTTTGTCAGCGTAATACAATAAGGGTATTCAATGAAGCGTTCAATAATACTTACCCTTATTTTATTACGCTCGTTGACGAAGATGACGAAGACGTGGTCGCTCGAAATGCATTTATTGTGGAAAAGTGGCATCGTTTTTTTTTTGTTTTTACTATTGTTTAACCACAGTTTCTGTGACTTTTTTATTTCATTATCGTCATTAAACTCTTAATTTATTCGAATTGTAGGAATGTGAAACTTTAATGAAATTCTCCTGTTAATGAAAATCGCTGCAATTCAGTACAAGACATAAACTATCGAATGGATTAGACCAAATCTTGATATACTTTCTCAAAAGAGCATTATAAATTTTTGAGGCCAGCACAGATCAGAGGGATACTGTAAAACAATGAGTCCTATTAATGAAGTTAATTTTATAATTTTTAAACAAAATTATTTATGATAAAAAAATTAAAATGTTAATTGGCCTGTAAATTATTAAAAACTTTAGATTCCGACTTATGTTATTATGGCTGCAGGCGATGGTAGCACAGGACATCGAGAGTTTGTGTGAAAGGTTCTACTGCTCTCAAATCTTTTTTTTTTCATGACCTTTGCCCCTGAATGTCCTGTCACATCACGCCACAACCTTATATGTTGAGTGCCAATGTGACCTTCTCTATTGATTGATAACTTCCCCCTTCCAATTAACTGCAACAAATCTCAATTAAAGAGAATTAATACTAATGAGTTACAAGATAATAAATATAATGCTAGCCCAAATTTATTCTTCACTTTACCATACAAATACAAAACGTCAGGTTCTTTAAAAAAGTGGCAGGATGTGTCTTATCTATTTCAATAAGTCAGGCAAATTTGAGAATCAAAACAAATAAGATTTTATTTAAAGTCAAATTCTACCAAAGAGATACATTAAATAATTTAAATCTTAACCTAAAGAAAAAAGGAGATAGAACTTAACCCAAAAGAAGAAAGTTAATATTACAAAACTCAGTTACTTAAATTTAAGATTAATGAGAATAATCAATTCAAAATATATATATCTATAAATACACTGAGTTAGCAAAACTCAGGGGATAGCAAGCACATTGATTGATGGGTATGGCTCACGAATTCACAGGGGTAACGGATTCTGGGAATGGACCATTAGACGTTGTGGGAAGAGCTTGTATAAGTGATTAATCAGAAATGGCACGTTGTCGCGAGTTGACGTCTTTTGAACGGGGTATGATAGTAGGTGCTCGACGCATGGGAAGTTCCATTTCGGCAATGGTGCAGGAATTTGGCTTTTCCCGCTCAACTGTCTCTAGGGTGTATCGGGAATGGCTGGATGAAGGCATCACAGTCCACAACAGGCACCATACAAGGCGTCCAGCTGCCCTGAATGATCGTGACCGGCGACACCTGGGACGAATGATTCAGAGATAAAGGAGCGCACCAGTGCAGCAAATCACAGACCAGTTCAATAGTGGCCACACTAGAAACGTCTCTCGGTGGACAATCTGTCGGAATCTGCATGCCCTCGGGTTTGGCAGCTTAATGCTTACCCAGCGTCATCGGACACTCTGGCGTGCATTTCCCACCAACCATCTTGGCTGGACTCTGCAACAGTGGTGTAACGATATCAACTGTACCATGCTCATGGGAGGCATCGTGTGTGGCACAAACCTCACAAAACGATGGATCCCGCATGCCAACAGGTGGTGGTGCAGGGTGGTGGCGTCAGTGATGGTCTGGGGTGCATTTTCCTGGTTTGGAATGGGCCCTCTGGTTATTCTGGACCAAACGTTGAATGGTTCACGGTATCGTCAACTCATCGCAGACCATCTGCACCCGTTTTCGACATTTCAACACCCTGACGACATAGCAGTCTTTCAAGATGACAATGCTCCACCACATCGCTCCAATGTTGTCCGCGAATGTTCGAGGAGCATGCAGGAGAGGTCCAACGACTGAGCTGGCCAGCCCGGAGCCCTGACATGAATCCCATCTAGCATATCTGGGATGCTGTTGTAGTCAGGCTCCGGGCACTGGTTCCTCCATCCACGAATGGCTAGCAACTATCTTCGGCTCTGCAGACTATCTGGTGTCCCTGCCTCCAGACCAGGGACTTGCAGACTCACGACCACGCCATAATGTGTAACATGCCAAATGTAGTTAGAAAATTAAATTTTCCCCTTTGACTAAGATTTGCCGAAATATATAGTTTAATTGTCATTGTTGCTTTTTGAAATTATGCCAACAAAGGAAAAAGACGCTATTAATGATTTGTTATGTCGTTTTTGACAAAAGACTTTGTTGGGAGCACGAGTGGAAGGGGCAGAGAGGGAGAAGACGAAGCGATTTCGATGAAGATAGTCGTACCTTTTTTCCACTGAAGATGATTGGATCCGGACCCAAAGGGAGAGAGAAGCGATCCTTAGTGTGGAAATGGTCGAAAGATT
>JAHWFO010066979.1:461758-491385 GCA_023313115.1 Rhysida immarginata | reverse complement strand
AGATGTGGAGGTCCTTTTTTGGATTAAAAATTTTCAAAATCGGCGGGATCGTGAAGGCTATTTTAAGATTTTGAAAAGCCTGTTGTTGTTGAGGGCCCCAGTTATAGCTAACGTCTTTTTTCAATAGGTCGAATAGAGGACCTGTTACCGCAGCATAATTTGCTATAAAGTGCCGATAGAATTGGGCTGTCCCTAAAAACGAACGTAATTGATGTACGTTTCGAGGCGTGGGCCACTGAATGATGGCCTGCGTAAGCCGGGATTCGCATGCCTTGCCGTTTTGAGAAAGATGAAACCCGAGGTAATCCACTTCTCGTACCCCGATTTGACATTTCGAGGGACGCAGATAGAACTCCTCTCGTTGCAGCCGTTGAAGAACCTCCCATAGGTTTTTTTTTAATTGAGACATTGTCTTGGCATACACCAAAATGTCGTCGAAATACAAAACTACCCCTCTATTGATAATTCCATGTAAGGCCTCGTTGATAGCCTTAGAGAAGGTAGCAGCGGCTCCCTTAAGGCCGAAGGGCATTACTTTGTATTCGAAAAGCCCGAACCGCGTTTTGAAGGCCGTGAGGGGTATATCCGAAGCTCTCATTCGTATTTGGTGATAGGCTTGGAGGATGTCGAGCTTGGCGAACACCCGGGCGTCCTCCAGCCTTTCAATCAAAGAGTCGGTATGAGGGACAGGGTAGAAGTTGCCCCTTGTCATCTTATTAATTTTGCGGAAATCCACGCAAAGACGTAGTTTACCATCCTTTTTTGTGACAAAAAGTATGGGGGAAGCAAAGGACGAAGTAGAGGGCTGTATTAATCCCTTACCTAATAGGTCCTGTAGGGTACGATGTAATTCCTCCTCTTCATCACGAGACAAGGGGTACAGTGGCGAGTTGAACGGCACAAAGTTTTGTTCCAGGTGCACCTCGTGTTGAGTGGAGCGCATTGGCGGTAAACCTGTTGGCAGATCCTCTTTGAATAGGTCACGAAACTCGTTGACCAAGCCTTGACATTCGGGGTGAACGTAGGCGATTTTTCCTTTAGGGTTGTGTCGACCATAGATGGCATATACGGGATTGGCTTTTTTGTTTTTAATTAAGCAGCAAAGCTCCTTACTCGATAGGAATTGCTCCTCGTTGTCTGACGGCCATTGAGGTAACCATATATTTTCCCCTCTGGCTTGGACAGCGCATCTACGTTTTTTAAAGTCAATTACCGCATTCGCTTGGTCAATCCATTTCCATCCTAAGATGAGATCATAGTTTTTAATCTACACGTTGTCGAAATTAACCTTGTCTTGGTACCTTCCGCTCCTGATTGGCACGTGCAACGTGGCATGGGTTATGGTGGAGGTAGGACCGTTCGCACATTGTATGGATCGAGTGGGCTGCAACTCTGTTGATTTTAGATTGAGTTGACGACATAAGATGGGATTTATGTAGTTGTCCAAAGCTCCAGTGTCGACGAGAGCCTTGCAATCGGTACCGTTTATATTGACCCTGATGACACATAACTCGTTCGCAGTACTTCTGTGGACAAAGTTCACTTGTGCAGGCGTCTTCCGATCGCTGAATTTTCCTTTTTTCCTTTTCTGCCGACAATCCTTGCGTAAATGCCCGATCCGTCCGCAATCGAAACATCTACGTCGATCAGGCGCTGTCTTCTGGCGGGTGCCGGTTGGTCGAGAGATGGCTTCTACTTGCATGGGCTCGTCCTGCGTAACTTCGCCTCCAGCATAGGCGCAAAACCATTTCTCGGCGTAGGCTATGCACTCTTCCAGAGTGGCGGGTTCCTTGTGTCGTAGCTGCGAAGCGATTTTATGAGGCATGCCTTGAAGGAAGAAGAAGACTAGATCAGTCTGGGAGGTATCCCTAAGGCCCCCTGCGATTCTCCGAAATCTTGTGACGTAATCGGCGATGTCTTAGCCTTTTAGACGTAGCTTCTGAAGGGCGGTCCTTCTTGTTAGCTGTGTCTGGCCTCCTCCGAAAGCGTCGAGAAGTTTTCGTTTAAAGAAGTCCCACAAAATTAGAGGGTTGGCTGTGGAAAATTCCTCGTACCACACCGCCACGGCCCCAGCCAGGTAAGCGGGAATGACCTGCATGTACTGCTGTTGTAGAATCTGCTTGCATTGGGCCACCGTGACGAAAGGTTTTAGGAACTGTTCTGGGTCTTCCCGAGGTCTGCCGTAGAACGTCGGGAACTGCATGCTGCGCACCGCCTCCCTCAATGGCGGTGTGCGCAACTCTCGTACGGCCAATGTTAAGTTGTCGAGGCGACCTGCGATGTCCTCCATTGTGTTGAAGACTCCTAGTTGCACCTTTCCCGAACACCAAAAATGACACAAAACCACGACCTAAAGACAGTGAAATGACACTTAACCTTGGTGATGTTCCTAGTTGAACACAACAAATCACAAGTATATCACTACACAGGTGGAATACACAGTCGAAAACACACACAAATAGCGATACACACCACACTCGAATGAAGCACGACGACGCTGTTGTACACCCGTAACAAAGTAAAAAAATATATAGATAAATAGGCAGGTATAAAGTAAAGAGCTAATATTCTAACTCTAATTAAAGTAGAATGATTGACAACGAATAATTAATAACTACCGAAATAAAAATCTACAATAAAGCTGAATACTCCAACTGAAAATTAGCACAAAAGCTAAAAGATTAAAAACTTACGGACTAAAGTTCAGCAAAAACGATTAAGTTTTTAAACTTCAAAAACTAATGAGTATCCACACATTATAAATTCTTACAATGATATAACCAAGCTAATCGGCTTTTTCGAGAAACGCATATCATCTACAGGTATTGGACATTGAAACTGAAACATCTGGTAGAAATCCAAAATCTTTATTTAATAAGGTGTTAGGGCACCGTGGGCAGCCAGCACAGCAGCAACACGTCTTGGGAAGGATCGGTAGAGGTCCTGCACAGTTTGCACCCCAGACCATTATTGATCCACCCATTACTGATCCACCTCCGTGTTTGACTGTGGGTGCCAAGCAGTCTGGGTTGTAGGCATCAGAGGGGCTCCTCCAGACGAATACCCTCCCTGTTGTTTGGAAGACAGTGTAGCTGGACTCATCCGAGAATATGCAGCGTTTGAGGTCATCCAACGTCCAGGTTTTATGCGTCCGGCACCACTGAACCCGCTTGGAGGCATTTGTACTACTGATGAAAGGCTTCGGTATAGCAACCCTGCCATGGATGTTGGATTTATGCAGGTAACGACGGATTGTCTTCGTGCACACAGGTTCCTGGAGGTGTGTATTCATTTCTGCGGTGATTTCTGCTGCGGTGGTTTTCCGCTTTCGTGCAACAATCCTGGTCAATGTCCTGACGTCTCTTTCCGACAACTTCCGTTTTCCCCTGCAGTTGCTCCTCCTGGACGTGGTTCGTCCTTCCTGTTCATATGCACACATCACCCTGAATACTGTAGCACGTGAGACATCACAAAGTGTGGCAGATTTGGACACAGATGCACCTGCTAGACGTGCCCCAACAATCTGCCCTCTTTTGAAGTCGGATATGTCTCCCATTATAGCGCTCTGCACAGACAATTTGAAGCTTACTATCGAACTTTTCTACTGGAGTGACTACCAAGACCTCTGACACGTGATTCATTGATATGCATACGATTAATTACCCAGCAGAAGGTTCTATTCAGCCCTGGGGGTAACCAGTGCTATTTGCGAAGGTGTTTCAGTTTCAATGTCCAATACCTGTATGTATCTTAAAGAGTTCTGATAGACAAAACTTGCTTAAGTAATGAAAAATACACAATACGAGAAAATCAATTACAATTCTTATTCTCTAAAGCATATAATACGACTAGTTCATAACTTGTCTTATTCATAACTTGTCTTAAATTACTTAGTCTAAGCACACAACTAATTACATGAAAATATGACAAGATGCTTTTCGAGTATTACAATTTATAGATATCATATGACATGGTCTCTTAAATAAAACTACGCCTGAATACGGGCGCTAAATTCAACACAATTGAAGACTTTAACTGACAATGAAAAATGTATCAGAAGCACAAATTGTTTATTAATGTCCAAGCCCGAGCGATTAATAAATTTTAAAGTCTAGTCAATTTTTAGAGGAATTTGCGGTAAAAGTTCACACAAACGATTTCCGTCAGACCTAATGGAACTAACGTAAAGGTTCACATAAATAAAGTTCACTCCAAAGCACACAGAGTTCTACTGAATAAAATACATAAAATAAAAACACTTGGCTCAATACACAAATGGGAATAATCATGACGCAGCTTCCACAATAAGGAAGACTTATCTTAATAATTTTGTAGTCATCTAGCCAAACATGTGCTCGCCGGGAGGGCTGGTCACTAAAGGTAGGGAAAAGGATAAAACACAGACCAGAATTGAAACACGAGTTAGACAGGCATAAAAATAATTAACCTTTTCCTCCAACTCTTGGTCACAAACGAATGGTCGTTAAATACAACCCTTTATTTCCTCATTAATAACTTGAGCCTGAACTCCGAAGCACTCATACATGACTTATTTAAGCTAAATATGCAAACCCATACTGGGCTGAGAGATAGGCGTTCAACCCAGCTGGAAAGAAGCCTCTAATTGTAGAACGCCCGTCGAACTCTCTTCCATATAAATCAATTAACACAGGCGACCAGGCACTAGGGTCACAATACATTAACGAAACTGAACTTACAATTGCGGTTGTTGACACGGAGAGCGTTCGGTACAACGTCAAACTCACGGTTGCTCCGCATGAACCTGAGCTCGCTGACTCGTTCTTGCTGCCGGAGTCGCTCGTCGGTGGAAATGCCGCCTGCGGTACTTCTCCGCTGAACACACCTTGTCTCAGCATAGAAAACGGACGACTCGCCACGTCGTCGCCTCTATCCGGCTGAGGGTCCTGGTGTTTCCGTCTATCGCGGGCGACAGCGTAGAGCCCTTTTTCCTCCGGTGTCGAGCAGGTTTTTCTTTGATCCTCACGTTCTGAAGTTCGGGTCGCTCTCTTCTTTTCCGAAGAAACTTCCCGCCAAGAAAGCTTCGGCTTGACGTCACCAAGCTTCGCCTGCACTCTACTGGTTCTTTCGTGGTGGATAGTATGACGACACTGTCTGCCCCGCTCCTCCCCCGCCTTCGAACGGGTGAATACTCGCGAGCGGTAATAACAGCCAGTGTCGCCGGAAATCACTTGTGGAATCGATTTCCGTGACAAAGGACCTCTCCATGGATGCCACTGCTTCACATCTTTCTTTAAATGTATATTTGATGTTGGTGCAACGCCCACTCTTCTTCTAATGTCTTGAAGGAAAACTTGGACATTCATCAGTTTGTGTAATCTAGCGGCCGCCCCATTCTTCTATTTACTTGTTTCCCATTTGCTCAATCAGAGCCCCATCTTTACCTCTGTCCTCTTTCCACTCCTTCTCAATAGTCCGCTAACTCTATATTATCACCAGTTACTGATCATTTTTTAAGATTTTCAAAAATTGTTAAGTACTAAGAACTCACTTTTCTAAGAAAAGCCTGAATAACAGGAATTCTATGCATTGGTACAAATTAAAACTTATTTATACCCTCTTGCTCTTTTCGAAACTCCCGTTGTTCAGATATTTCAAACGCTCGTAGAGCTTTTTCTGGTTTAGTTGCTGAGTTTCTCCAACCATTAGTCGTTCTTTCTCTTTCCTTTCCAGACACATAATTTTTTGCCAATCATCTGGACGTTTGATAGGGAGGTCAAGGGAGACACGCCTGACTCCTATGCCGAATCAATAAACGCTGCCTTAATAATGTTCTGTTACTGCATCTTCACTTTATGCTCATTATCAATAATTCTTGGAAACAAACGTTCAATCATCGCATTATCAGCATCTCAGTTTCCAAAATATACACTTTCCCACAGAATATAATCACAATGTATTTTTATGAAATGTTTGGATCTGCTGTGCAACCAAATAAGCTAAGTGACAACTGCGGCGTGGCAATGAGTTTTTTTTTTTTAATAAATTTTGAAATATGTTAAAAATAAACACATGAAAACGCTTAGAATGAATACAGTAAAGGTCAAAGTCAAAAACAATTTTTTTAAAAGCTCTTAATGGATGGACCCCTCCAAGGATTCCACTTCTAGTCTATATGATTTCTCACTGACGTAATCATACTTTAGATGTACACTTGATGTCGCAATTCCCACTCTTGTATCGATGTCTTGAAGCAAGACTTAGCCTTTCATTACTATATGTTGTGTAGTGGTCGCCGATTCTTCTGTTTACTTCGTTACCATTTGCTCCATACAGCACAGAGCTAAAGGAGTGCTTCCTCTGTCGTCTTTCCACTCTTTCTCAATAGTCTGCTAACTCTCCATTATCTCCAGTTACTGATCATTTTTAAATATTTTCCAGAAATTGTTAAGTACTAAGAACTCTCTTTTCTAAGTAAAGCCTGAATAACAGGAATTCTATGCATATTTACAAATTGAAACTTATCTATATTGCACAAAATTTGCCGTGCATTATTGGTCACGAGATATACGAGGGGCGATTGATAAATAAGTTCTCCATGGCTGTAACTTTTTTATTTGTTAACCGATTTTCAAAATTCTTCTTGTATCTTATACTCACATTTATCCTCTATGTAATGCATTATTCACTTTTCAACATAGTCCCCATCCTTTTCCACGCATTGCGTCAACGCGTGACCACTCGAGTGAACCCGTTGAAGAGGAATTCCGGAGTTGTTGTTGACACCAGGATTAAATATCAGCGTTTCCCTCGCCGTCAGAACAAACTCATGTCTCTTAAGGGTCTCTTTCTTCTTTGGGAAGTGGTGAAAGTCGCAATGTGCAAAGTCTTTCATTTTTGAACTGCAATTTTTCTTGTTTGAACTGTAGGCGCTGCAACGCCTCTTGTGTGGGGTGACTCGTGGGCGGACGTTATCGTACTCCAGAAGAGGGTCCAAAGCTGCCATTCAATCCTGGGGTCGACAATATCTCCGGAATGCCCCTCCGACGGGTTCACCCAACTAGTCACGCGTTGGCGCAATGCGTGGAAATGGATGGGGACTATGTCGAAATGTGAACAGTGCATTACATAGAGGACAAATGTGAGTATAAGATACAAAAAGAATTTTGAAAATCGGTTAACAAATAAAAAGGTTACAGCCATGGAAACCTTATTTATCAATCGCCCCTCGTATATTGTTGGTCCGTGCAGAGTGTTTGTGAATTGCGTGTGGATACCATAGTTGATACCTATTGTTGCACAAACTTTTCCTTGCATTGTTGGTCATGAGATATATATTGTTGATCCTTGCATAATGTGCATTACGTGTTGACACCATTGTTGATACATATTGTTGCACAAACTTTGCCTTGCATTGTTGGTCATGAGATATTTTTCATTAATATATTTTGCCATAACTATGAATATTGATTTTTTATAAATAATAATTATTTTTTCGAAATCTGAGCTGGACAGTGACCTTCCTCGTGCTTTGAAGGTCAAGTATACAAAATTTCATCTAGATCGGAATAAAACTGTTGATTTGTATAAAAACATGACCCGCAAACATACAAACCCAACCACAGACTTCACAGATATAGACTAGCAAATGTACCCGGATTTGGTTACCATTTGCTCCATACAACACGAAGTTAAAGGAGTGCTTCCTATGTCGTCTTTCCATTTTTTCAATAGTCTGCTAACTCTCCTTTATCTTCAGTTATGATCATTTTTAAAGATTTTCAAGAAATTGTTCAGTACTAATAACTCTATTTTCTAAAAAAAGCCTGAATAACAGCCTGAATAAGCCTTTATCTAAACACTTCTTGACTTGCCTCACCACTGCGGAGCATAAACAGATACTTTAGACTCAAGTTTTTCTTGCCCCTGACTTAGAAGCTCTTATACCCTGTTGCTCTATTCAAAACTGCCATTGTTCAGATGTTTCAAATGCCCGTATAGCCTTTTCTGTTTTAGTTGCTGAGTTTCTCTGACCAATACTCGTTCTTTCTCTTTCCTTTCGAGACATATAAATTTTTGTCTGTTGTCTGGACGTTTGAGAGGGAGCTCAAGAGAGGCTCGCGTGACTCTTATGCCTAATCAATTGACGCTGCCTTATTAATTTTCTGAATCTTCACTTTATGCTCATTATCAAAAATTCTTGGAAACGAACGTTCAGTCATCGCATTATCAGCATTTGTTTCCAAAATATACACTTTCCCAAAGAATAGTGTCAAAATATATTTTTAGGAAATGTTTGGATCTGCTGTGCTACCAAAGAAGCTAAGTGATAACCCCGGCGTGGCTCGCACTTTTTTTTTGGAATAATTTTTCAAATATCTTAAAAATAAACACATGAAAACGCTTAGAATAAATGCAATAAAAAATTTTAATAAAAATTTGAAAAAATTTTTTTGAAAGGCTCACAATGGATGGACCTGTCCAAGGATGCCACTCTAAATAATTTCTTACTCACGTAATCCTACTGTAGATGTACAGTTGATGTTTTTGCAATTCCCTTTCTTCTGTTGATGTCTTTGGCCATTCATTTCTTTTTGTAGTCTAGCGATCGCCAATTCATCTACTGACCTGTTTACCATCTGTTCAATATAGCACGGAGCTAAAGGAGTGCTACCTCTGTCGTCTTTCCACTCTTTCTCAATTGTCTGCTAAGTTTCCATTATCTCCAGTTACTAATCATTTGTAAAGATTTTCAAAAAATTTAGTACTATGAACTGTCTTTTCTAAGAAAAGCCTGAATAAAAAAATTCTATGCATTGTTACACATTGGTCATGAGATATATATTGTTGATCCGTGCATAGTGTTGGTGCATTGCGTGTTGACACCATTGTTGATACCTATTTTTGCAAGGCATATTAATGAGAAATATCTCATGACCAACAATGCAAGGCAAAGTTTGTGCAACAATAGGCTTGTCGTGTTCGCATCAACAATGGTATAAACGCGTAATTCACCAATAACAGTGAGCACAAAATGATGATGGAATGATAAAGCAATCCTTTCCAAGAATACAGAAAAGAGAGTTCTTAGTACTTAACAATTTCTTGAAAATCTTTAAAAATGATCAGTAACTGGAGATAATGGAGTTAGCATACTATTGAGAAAGAGTGGAAAGATGATAGAGGAAGCACTCATTTAGCTCCGTGCTGAATTGAAGACATGGTAATTAGAAGAATCGGCGACCTCTAGACTATACAAAGTGATGAAGGCCAAAGAGTGGGAACTGCAACAACCTCATGTGTACATCTCAAGTAAAGGTTACGTGAGTAAGAAATTATTTATACTAGCAGTGGCATTCTTGGAGAGATCCAATCATTGTAAGCATGCAAAAAAAATTCTTTTGAATTTTAATTATGAACTTTTACTGCATTAATTATAAGTTTTGTCATGTGTTTATTTTTAAGATATTTCAAAATTTATTCAAAAATTTATTCAAGAGTCAGAGCCACTAGTATATCACTTAGAATTCCTGTTTTTCGGATTTTTCATAGAATGGAGAGTCCCTTCGCTCTATGTTATATTAATTGAGTCATTTTTTAAACAAGTTTTTGAGATTGTTCTGTTTACATACATGTGTAATTAAAGGCATCATGGTATCAACACGCAATTCACAAACAATCTGCACGGAACAACAATATACATCACATGGCCAACAATGCAAATAAAAGTTTGTACAATATAGAATTCAATGCATAGAATTCTTGTTATTCAGGTTTTTCTTAGAAAAGAGAATTGTTAGTATTTAACAATTTCTTGAAAATCTTTAAAAATGATCAGTAACTGGATAAAATGACTTAGCAGACTATTGAGAGTGAAGGACGATAGAGGAAGCACTCCTTAAGCACCATGCTGTATTGAGCTAAAGGTTAGCAAGTAAATAGAAGAATCGGCGACCGCTAGACTACACAAAGTGATGAATGGCCAATTTTTGCTTCAAAACATCGAAAGAAGAAAGGAGTTGCAGCAACATCAAGTGTACATCTAAAGTAAGATTACGTGAGTAAAAAATTACTTTGATTAGAAGGCATCCTTGGAGAGCTCCATCTACTGTGAGCCTTTAAAACATTTTTTTTTGGTAAATCAAGTCCCGGTATATCACCTAGAATGGATTTTTTCAGTGAAGAGGTAAATTCCTGTTTTTCGGATTTTTCTTCGATTGGATAGTCCCTTTGCTCTATTTTGTAGTGATTGAGTTATTATTTAACCAATTTGGAGGTTTAATTTAGCTTTTTGAGGTTGTTCTGTTTACCTACAAACGTAATTATCCCGGGCAACGCTGAGTCCTCTGCTAGTATATATATAAAGAAGGATGTGTGTTTGTTTGTGTTTTTGTGGGTTTGTTTTTGGGTTTGTTTGTTTGTTTTTTTTTTTTACAAATATACAGTTTTATTCCGATCCTGATAAAATTTCGCATACATGACCTTCAAATCATGAGGAAGGTCACTGTCTACCTCAGATTTTGAAAAATTAATAATTATTTATGAAAAATCGATATTCATGGTTATGGCAGGGAATATTAATGAGAAATATCTCATAACCAACAATGCAAGATAAAGTTTTTGCAACAAGAGTTATCAACAATGTTATCAACACGCAATTCACAAACACTCTGCACGGACCAACAATATATATCTCATAAATGCAAATGAAATTTCGTGCAACAATGCAAATGAAAGTTCGTGCAACAATGTAAATGAAAGTTTGTGCAACAATAGGTATCAACAATGGTGTCAACACGCAATGCATCAACACCATGCAATTATCAACAATATATGTCTCATGACCAACAATGCAGGGCAACGTTTGTGCAATATAGAATTCAATGCATGTGTTTCGGATTTTTATTAGAATGGATAGTCCCTTCGCTCTATATTGTAGTAATTGAGTTATTATTTAACCAATTTGGAGGTTTGATTTAGCTTTTTGAGGTTGTTCTGTTTACTTACAAGCGTAATTATCCCGGGCAACGCCGGGTCTTCTGCTAGTTTTGAACAAAGTTTATCTGCAATAATGGGCTGCGACTTTATGTTCACACTGTATTTTAATTGTTTTATTTATCCAATTCCATCATAATTTTTTATTTGCTAGCTTTTTTATTGAAATGCCAAAATGTATAATGCATAAATAATACAGTAATGCTGCTCCTGATTCTTGATTTATGCTCATAAAGAAGATATTTCAACTTTGTATAAAAATATTATTGGTTCATCTTTGGATTTTATGGTCTATAACCATTAAAAAATACATATAATAAATTGTTTGAACTTGTCTTATTTTAATCTTAATAATCGAATTTAAAAATAAAACCTTTAATTCAGTGTGAAATTTTTAGTATACGAGTCCTTTATATCCACTTATCTGGTATCTTTCTTTTAAAAATAACATAAATTTAACATAATTTTAGAAATCACAAAGTTAACGTAAATTTCAAGTAACATGCATTAAACATAATAAAAATTAATAAAAATATTTTTAATTTTTTGAATGGATTCCAATCTATAGAAAAAGTTAGGTTAGGTTAGGTTACGTTAGGTTAGCTAGTTTAGCTTAGGTTGGGTTAGGTTGGGTTCGTAATTAGGTACTGTCATCATCAGAATCCTCAGAAATTCGTGTTTGAATAATTGTGCATTATATAAGTGTACAGTCAAGCCTCGATAATTCGATAGCCTTGGGACCGGAAGATAAATATTCACTTATCAGGAATAGGAGTTTAATTATACTGCTTATATATTAGCATTTATTGATTGATTTTGTTTAACTACTGATCCCACAATTTTCCTGTCATCTATGCGTTTTGATTTCCCTCAGAGTAAATTAAGCTAACTAAATGCAATATTTTAGAGAAAATCTATGTCTTGCTGCGAAAGCTGGCCGTCTTCACTGAATGCTGCTGAGTAATAAATTCCGAATGACAATCGACATTCGGACAATGTAGCGCAAGTACGTACGCAAGGGGGGGTCGGGGGGGTCGGGGGGGTCGAGCGACCACCCCAAAAATGCTGAAGGTCCATGATTTTGAGTTCTGTGACCTGCCCTGGAAAAACCCTTGAGTGAACAAAAAGTAGTGGAGTGTTTGGCAACGGGTTGTTTTTTATTTCAGTTTTTTAATTTTCCCTTTTTTTCCCTCCTTTCGCCTGTTCCAGTGCCATTTCCCCTCCCCCACTAATCATCCCACTCCTTGCTCACTCCAGTTAAACATAAGGATTTTTTCCCCTTTGACCTACACTGAACCGGACCATATCCTACAATGATAAGAGATAATTGTAGGCTATGACCGGACCGACAATTCCTCATTCACATCTTTCATTGCCAGAAGATGACTTACGTCGAAAGGGCTTGGGATTTTGATTTTATTTCTTTTCGCGGTTTTTTAATTTTTATTATAAGATTTTTTTTCTCACAAAAATGAAATCCGAATTTTGTAAGCAGATTGATTTTCTTTATATCAACGGTGTATAATAGCATAAACTTCACAAGCAACTTTACAAAAATATCACTGAAATATGTTCATTTTTAATTAGTATTACTGTAATTAAAACATAATAAAAAGAATGGATGATTCGAACAAAAGGTCCAATAAATCGAGAGTTCGACCTCCCCTGGAAAAATTCTTGGGTACGTGCCTGTAGCGTATCGGTATTGCAGTGGAATTTGAAACAACTTTCCATAATCTCACCTTCCTAAGCATATGTCGGATGTTGCAGAAAGGGTATTTGATTATAGTATTTCTTATCTCAATTATTCGACTTTATCTAGTGTTTGTACCTTATCGGTATCTATATGAAGAGAAGCCAATTCTTAAGAAATTTACCCACAAAAGCAGTACTTGTCGAGATTCATCGTCCATTGGAATGTGGAGGGTGTGTACCAGATATTTACATCTGACCACATCCAAAAGGCGTTGGAACACACCCACATGTGTAATTTCTAATGAAAGCACCTCTCTCCTCATTAAAGTTGAATTAAAATTAATTTTATTTTTTTTGATGTGGTGGGGGGGGGGGGGTCCACGTGGGCAATTAATTTGGGTTGATATTCATGTTTTTGGGAGTGGTCCTGGCTGACATCATCTCTACCCCCATCATCACTTGCCCAACGTGATCTCTGAGTGCCTTGCAGTGAAGCACCCCTGTCCCCTTTTATCTGAAATGGCTGGCAGTATCCCGTGGTGGGTGGGTGGCAGTGAAGGGGTTTCCTATATGCCATTGGCACTGGGGGGCAGGTGCTGAAAGGGTTAGCGGCATGAGCTCATCGACCCTTACTTTCCCACCCCACGATTTTTTGTTTTTGATGTCATTTCTTTCATCCATATATTTAATCATTGCTGAATTTTTTAACTTTTTGTGTTTTCATTGCGGTAGGGCAATATTGGGCCATAATCGTTTAATATTTAATTGCTTTTTCCGTTTTTAACCTGTGCATTTATAAATTAAAAAACTTCATTTGATCTGCTCAGTTTTTAGGTATTAATATGTTAATGGATTAATTTCTTTTCCCGATACTTTCTAATAGTTTTTCTCGATAGGTTTAAGTTTAAGTTAAGTTAAATGCATTATTATACTTACAAAGTCAAGATCTACGATTTATCTTAATACTTTTTTATATTTGACTAGCAGAGACACCCGCCGTTGCCCGGGATAATTACAGTTGTAGATTAAATAATGTTAAATAATAAATTTGTTAAATAATAACTTTGTTTTCAGTAATTCTACAATTTCCGTCTATAGGCGAAGCAGATGTTCAGATGTTTATGATGCCCGGATAACTTTTTGTCATCTCTGCCCAATACTCATTCATTTCTTCGCTGGCAATTACATAGATATGAAAGATTGTTATAGGCCATAACACCATATAGTCGTTTGTTTGAAGCGTTCAGTTAATGTATGCTTTGTTCTCGGTTATGTCGTCAACTGTAGCTCGAACAAAGGGACTGCGTCCTGTGACATCTTTCACTCTTTCTCAATAGTCTGTTAACTCTCCATTATCTCCAGTTACTGATCATTATTAAAGATTTACAAGAAAATGTTAACTTCTAAGAAAAGCCCGAACAATAGGAATTCTACATATTGTCACAAATTCAATTTCGTTTTATAATTCTCAGAGGTGGGATAGAACTATCATTCTTAATGAACCTACTTATAATGCACATTTTACCCGGGACTTTACTTACCCTCTTATCGTTCTGAGTCAGTTATTCATCTTCACCCCCGGGGAGCATCACTGGATAGTTTAGACCTATCTTTAAAATTTCCCTTGCCCTTGACGTAGAAGCTCTTATACCCTCCTGCTCTAGCGGATGTTCTGTTGTTCAGTTGTTTCCAATGCCCGGATAGCTTTTTATCTTTCTGTTGCAAATTTCACTGATCAATACTAGTTCTTTCTCTTTCTTTGTCAAACACACAAATTTTCACAAGTCGTCTAGGAAACTCAAGGGAGACCCGTGGGATTCCTTAGCCTCCTCGATAAACACTGCCATATCTATGTCCTGTCATTGCATAATCATATTTATGCTCGTTGTTACTAGAGTGTTTAAGTGACACGTTAACAAGAAACGCCAATGACGTTTCAGAACGTCAATGACGTTGCAGGAACGTCACTTCTGCATAAAATCTTCACATGGACGAGTAGAGATCACGGAGCTAAATGCGCGACGCGAGTGATTTTCCATTTCATCATTCGCGTTGCCTCACGAAAAAGACGATTCATTG
This sequence comes from Rhysida immarginata, assembly GCA_023313115.1. Classification (NCBI taxonomy): domain Eukaryota; kingdom Metazoa; phylum Arthropoda; class Chilopoda; order Scolopendromorpha; family Scolopendridae; genus Rhysida; species Rhysida immarginata. The sequence goes on along the minus strand of JAHWFO010066979.1, from coordinate 476,637 downwards.
ACCATAGCCTATAACAATGATCAATGCTTTCTTCTATTGTTGTAGGCTATGCATTAACAATAATATTTCAGTTATTTAAATTTGTTCTGTAGGGCGTTAACTTAAAATACTGTATATTAAAATAAATAAATGCATAAAGCGAGCCATGATTCTTTACTTTAACTATTCATATTATTTTGTAATATGGATGAGTAGTGCGTAAATTCATATAACTTTTTAATTTTTATTAAAATATTTTAATAATAAATTTTCTATTTCAATAAAATATTTTGTCATAAATAACATCATAAATAAAATTTTAAATATTGTAAAACATTTCAATTGTCATCTTAAAAATTATTTGTTGAGAATTCTTTTAAAGGTTTTATCTTTCATATATTATTGTATTCTAACTTTATGGGCAATAAATGTTTTATTATTATTACTAGCAGAGGTACCCGGCATTGCCCGGGATAATCTTTCTTTCTCTAAAGTCTGATGTGGTACACAAGGCTGAACTGACGACAATTGTTCACTCTGCTTTGTTTACACAACACCGCTGAGGGTGCATACACTTTTCAGCTAGTGGCGTTAGAAGCGCGCTTGAGGGTTATACTTTTCAGCTATTAGCGCACCCTCGTTGCATATACTTTTCTACTGCTAGCGTGCCAGAAATGCAAGTATTTCTTCTAGCTAGCATGGGGATAGCCTATAACAATAGAAGAAACGTCAGTATTTCTTCTATTGTTGTAGGTTATGGCACGAGCGATTTCAAAGATGGCTGCCTCCATGTATGAAGTTTTTTTTTTGTGTTTAGAAGACGCCATCATAGAAAATCGTGCTAGTGATGCGGATACTTTTCAGCTAGAACCTATACTTTGTTCAACGAAAGAAAAACTGGGCATATCCAAATACATTTCTAATTTCGATTTTTAGACATTCTTAATTTTACTTAGCAACAATGTGTAACAATTGAAATCGGAAATTTAATTAGACACGCCCAGTTATTCTTTCCTTGGACAGCGTTTAGAATGCTAAAAGTCAAATACTTTTCTTCCGTGCTTGTAGTGTGCTACTTTCATCACTTCCGGATGCTGGTGGCGCTAGCTGCTATTTGAAAAGTATATGCATCTCTAGACAGAAGGTCTGCGTACAGAAATGTCATACATTTTTACATCATCATCAAACGGACAAATTTAGGACTTAATGTTTGAAAATTATGATTAACAATAGCCTCTTTTGTGTGATGTACCAATGTATAAAGTTTCTGTGCGCAGGCCTTCTGCCTAGGTGGTGTTGGTTTACATGCCTCGGTAGAAAAGTAATACATTGCTACATTAGCATAGTCAAGGAAAATTTATGACTTATTATTGGTAGAAATACGAATAACAATGCCCTAAATGTTCCCTGGCTATGATGATGTAACAATGTAACAATTTTTATCGCAAAGGCCTTCTCTCTTGGTGATTATGGTTAAATCAGATCTACTGGTTTCTAACATTTTTTTCATTTACCTGATTTCAATTGTTGTTTAAGGCAGAAGAGAACCATTATACTTTCCCCCACATTTTAAAAAAAAGAAAAAAAAATTTCGGATGCCAAATTTAAAAATAAGTTAAATTAATTATAAGAGATTTAATAAATTTCTGAAATAAAACAACGACATTTATTAAAAAGAACATTCATTTTTTATTTTTTGAAATTCTTTTCCAGGTAGAGTATTTATTCTTTTTTTTCCCAATAATTCGGATCCAACGAATAAAAAGTAGTTATTTTTTTAAAATACTTTTTCACAAATTAATCATGTAATTAAAAAGTAACTAACTATTCTTCATATATTTATTTTGTGACGCACATACAATTACCAGGCTTGCAATCATTGACTTTTCTGAAAGTTTTCGAAAAGGAGATTGCTGGCAGAGACAATTTTCTGATTTGACACAGATAAAAAAGAATAAGTGAGTAGGCACGTTTTGCGGCGTGCATTGGGAATTTGTAGCCATTATATTCAACTCTTCCTAGCCTTGTCCTTTTTTTTTTGTTTAGTGTGCAGAGGTCTTTTGAGAGTGGAAGCTTACCACTTGGCTTAATGAATTTCGTTCACAATCAGACTGATAACATAAATATGAAAGCAGGAAAGATTTGTGTTCTACTTAAGTCATTTACCGGAAGCAAATGCGCATTGCAGAAAAACCAACAGGAATTAAAGGCCATGGTGGCCAAGTTCGAGAAACCAGATGTCTTCATCACATTTACACGCAATTCAAACTGGACTGAAATGACAAAATTTCAGACTTTCTCTGTATGAAATTTCCATGCATAGACTCGAAATCGTCGCGAGAGTCTTTGATTGAAATTGAGGGCATTTGTCGACGACCTGACTAAAACTCGGTCTGGGGAACTGGGGAAGGTGGTGGCATGGGTGGACATCATCGAGTTCCAGAAAAGAGAAAAAGAAATAATTAAGACAAACCAATAAAAAATAGGAATGATTCTCAAACGCAATTATTTGAATGTATCCATTTCTTTCAAGAATACTTAAAATCCTTAAAATATAATTTCACAGGCTGTAAGCCTGCCTCGACTCTAGTTATACTTGTAGGTAGACAGAGCAATCTCAAAATATTAAATTATAACTCCCAATTGGTTAAATAATAAATCAATCAATATTATTATTATTATTAATATTATTAATTGTAGTTCTCAGCGGGGACAGACGTGTCCCCAAACGCTCCCGCCTTCCCCAATGACCACAGTTTTTCCCCTCCTGCAACCCATCTCATCCCGCCTAGCCAAGCAGTAATCCGACGTCCAACGAGTGGACCGAGTGCAGGTCGTCTTTACCTTTTCTATAACTATGATAGTTTCCGTATTATTATTATTTTTTTAATTTAATGTTATGATTTTTCTCTATCTCTCTCGATAACCTCTCTCTGTCGTCAATCTTTCTCATTTTATATATTTTTTTATTTATTAGTATTAGTTGTTCTGATTCAAGCGTGCTGATTTTTATCTCTATACATGTTTCTATACGTACTTTGTTATGTACTTTATCAGAAGCTTTTTTTCCACTGTCACTTATTTTAACTATATAGTCAGTAAACTATTTTAATTAATAGTCAGTTTTTCTTTTTATTTATTTATTCTTATTTCATTTTTTTTCTCCTAGTTTTAAATTTACAACTAGTTCAACTTGCCTTTTCCATTTGCCTCTGCACTTCCTCCCCCTCACCGCCTCTCTATCTCCTCTCAATGCCACTGGCTCTTCTATCTCCTCCTAACATCTGCTACAGCTTCCCCTGCTTCATCTTCCCACTCTGGTGCCAGTTCCTTTACCCCTTTCCCCTTGGGTACCCCTCCCTTTGATTCTTATTCTGTCCCTTGCATACTTGTAACTGTTATTTTTGTATACCTATTTGACCTTTGTTCTTTTTCTCTCTCTTCTAATTGACTCTCCCCCAATTCTGTTTCTTTTTTTCCCATCGTGGTAAACAGCACAAACTCACTTGTGTTGGGTGCCAATGCATCTTTCATGGTAACTGCTTTGGAATTAAAAGAACTGAAATTCAAAAACTTTTTGTGAATGGGGTCAACACCTTTTTGTGTGACACCTGCAAAATTGGCCCACCTGATAATCAGTCTAGTGATCCATTGCTTGCCAATCAGCGAAATGATGCAAATAACTTAACATTGGAAAACTCAATTTGCAACACAGACACAACTGATGACTCACCTAGTAATGTAAATACCGATTTCAATAATATTTTCTCCGTGCAAGCAAAGGGCGGGAAGAGGAAGCTTGGTCTAACTCAGAAGACTGTATAGATCATGTGCATACGATACTCACGAAGCTCAACCATCTTACGCAGCTAAATCATGATCTATTTTCCGAAGTTCGTGCCCTGAACCACAGTAATCAATGCCTGTAATCCCAACTCACAAATCAGTCAACACAGCTCCGACAAACACTAACTAAACTCTCAGCTCTTGAGACCCAAAATGATAGGATGGCCCAGACTTTCATGTCATGTTCTCATGCTCAGCAAGTCAATTTTTCTTGTACAGCGACCGAAGACACCTCTAATATGCCTGCCCTGAGGGTCAAGAAGAATGCGAAGAAATATAAACATTATGGTATCGAGCAACTAGGACTCAATACTTTGTGACATTTCATGCCAAGCGAAGTGACATATGCGTCCAATGGGAGGGAGAAAAGGCCATAATTTCGGGTGACTTGTTTTTGTTTTTTGTTTTTTTTAAAAAATAGTAATAAATTAAGATTTAGCTGTTATTTTATTTCAATTTGGAATTTCTGAATTATTTTCTAATAATATATCTGTTTAGAGTTATCTTACTTTAATTGTTGTCATTGTATCGAATATAACTCCTGTTAACGTTTCCTTGTCGTTCTAGGAATGCGATTGTCAGGGGGGATACCATTGTTATGGCGAGGCCTCTTTGCAGCGATTGTGTGGTCTCCCGGGGCTGATTATTGTTGGGTTGTTGATAAGATGGTCTTAACAACGACAGATATATATATTTTTTTTTCTCCAAGGAAATAGAGAAGATAATGATGGTATATGTAGTGTAGGAAGGGGAGTTCGATGTTAAAACTGAGAGGGCGAGGAGACATTTTAAATACATATCATTATTCAAAACGTGCGATCAAATTTGATTTGATGCATCTCAAGAGTTGTCCATTCGTCTAAGTCGCAGAATACATCCCAATTAGGAATTATTTAGCATATCACAGCGGTGATGCCGTTATTTTTTCATCAATTCTGGAAAAGAAATGGATGAAGATAGAATTTCCTCCTTGCCTGCTTGCGGAGTTGGTACACAAAGCTCCTTCTCACTATCCATCAACAGGTATTCTCGTCTTTGCAACAATTAGTTCCTGCCCATTGAGATGACTTCTGTTTGGTGAGTGTACTTTATTTTGCGTTTTGAACTGGCGTTTCCGCGTGAGGGTGTCAACGCTTCATATTACAAAGAACCTTGTCTCATGCATATGCAGTAAGAACAGTTATGGACTGTGTCCATAATAACCTGATCAAGTGTTCTGCTGCGAAATGTATACAGAACAGTTGGAAGCGATGTCTGAAATGTAGTGCGCCTTCTATAGCGTCTGTAATAAATGTGAATAGTATTAGATTTAGCATTAAGGGTCTCTAAGTGGTTTATTTGAGCCCTGTTGTTCCTACTGTGTTGATCACTGTTAACTATTTGCACACTTGCACCTTGCCTATGAGCAGTTTTTCCTTGGTGGTGAACACCGTTTTGTATCGCGTTCGCTAATTGTGCGACGTGCTAGATGTTGCTTAAAGCGGTGATAGCGCATTGACGCGGGGGGCGTATTGTAGTGCGGTTAGCTGTACAAAGAACGAGTGCATTGGGGTTTCCGTGGTCCCCCCCCCCAATAAAGTATCTTATAAGAGATCTTGGGCATAAAGGAACCACACGATGTTCTCCACGTCGCAACGTTGACTGTTAGAGTCAGGTTCTTTGTGCAATGTGCCTTAATAAGCCTAAAATAAATCGTGTTAATGTCTAACCTTGGTTGCTGCTATAAGAGTAATTGGGTTAATTCAGTGCTCGTTAATAGTGCTCGAACAGGTGCTTATGCTCTGTCAATATTAGAAATAAGGTCACAATTGTTGTTTTTTTTTTGTTTGAGTAATTGTGAGCGAAACCTTATAGTTTGACTGCCTTGTTATCTTATGCATATTGGAGAGGGTCCTCTCGAGTTGTGACTTGTAATTGTTGTTTTTTTTAGTTGGTTGTAATAAAAGGTGGAATTTTAGCTTATGCAGTCCCAGTGTTTAATCATTTAGACCCCTTAGATTTATATCAGTTCCGAACTCTACAATCCTGCACCTCTCGACTCCAGTCATTTCCTTAGTATCAAAGCAAGGGGGGGAGGTGCAGTATTGTAAGAACTTCTTCAGTGTCCTATAATAGCGTTGTCAAATCTCGGACGGTGTCACAGGACAAAATTGTCGAGTCAACCACTATCCATGATTCAAAAATACACTCCCAGCAGCAGCTAAGGAAATCCAAACTACCTCCTCCTCTACTGTGGACGGGGGTCAACACCACCATTAAAGCCATGGAAACCCGTTCTCGAACCACCTTTCGTCAATTCTTTATCTTGAGGTTGCATCCTGGCACTACAGTCCAACAGTTAGTAGCTCATACATCTTCCTTTTCCACCTCAAAAGTAGTGTGCTACTGCCTTAAAACCAAGTCACCGAACTATACCTCCTTTTACATTTCTGTTCCTACAAGCGCAATTGAAGAATTTCAAACTGCTTATAACAGGCCAGCCAATGCATTAATCCTATCATTTAAAGGAAGATTAAATCCTAACCTTATTTTGCTCCCTGGGCCACCAAATGGAAAAAACACAACAGGAGATTATCGTACTACTAAAACCCAAAATATAGTAGATAGCTCTGAAGCGACCTACTCTACATCATTCGTGACAAGTGAAGATATTTCTCAAGATTCCGGTGCTATGCACTCCGAGTCTACTCCTACCAACGTCATCAACTATGTTCTTCCTCCTTTAGGTCAAAGTGCCACTAAAATCTCAGCATCGGAGTCTTTTGCTGATCGTTCACCAACCCACTAATGAAAATTTACTACTGTAATGGTCTAAGAACAAAATCCACTCTTTTTCGTCAAAACTGATCTGCCAGGAATTACGATGTATCGCTCTCACTGAGACCTGGCTACAAGAAAATTTTCCAAGTTCCGAATTTTTTGATGATAGTTATTGCGTGTTCAGATGCGATCGGCCCACGGACAATAGAGGGGGAGGGGTCACTATTGCTATTCGTCGCTCCCTATCTTGCGTTCCTCTTCACTCCAGTATCTCCAGAATTGAAAATGTTTGGATTAAGGTTCGAGACAGTCATCATGGATGGACTCTTATCGGCTGCATTTACCTTCCACCAAGTCTTCCTGCTGAAGACATCCGTACTGTCTTTGACGAAATTCTTGAACTTCTAATACACTTTCAAGGGAATATCATCTTAGTTGGTGACTTCAATATCAATACTCTATTAGGAGATTATTATTAAGTGCTTAAACAATCTTTGCTTAATGAACTGCTGACAACCTGTGATGTACGGCAAAGCAATGGCTTTACTAACTATTCTTGATCTTGTTATCTCTAATCTATGTCCATCTGTCCTGATTGAGGAAGACCCATTGGTGACAGTTGACAGGTATCATCCTGCTCTTCATATTTCTGTTTCATTAAATCTGGTCCACTCATCAAACCCTCCCTCTAATCTATGCTGGGATTTTTCCAAAGGAAACAGCTGTACGAGGATACATCCCTTTTTGATTGGAAAGACGTTTTCAGCAGTAAAGATCCCGAAGATGCCGCAAACTGCCTTGTTAAAAATCTTACCGATATTGTTAGACGGCACATCCCCATCAAAACAAATCATAGTTCTCGCTCTAAGCTTAAATTCCCGAAGTGGTTTTCCTCCAGTCTTATCAGTCTTATCAGGCGTAAAAACGCTTTGCACAAAATCTACCGGAAACCTGGAAATCCCAATGATTACGAACTTTACGCTAGTGCTCGACGTCATGCCAACTGTCAACAATGACAGGATCATCAGCACTATGTTCAGACGCTTGAACATAATCTTCGTTCTCAGCCAGCCTCTTTCTGGTCTTACATCAATAGCACCTGGAAACCTCACCAGCTTCCTCCTGTAGGCATGACTGATGCTAGTGGCCACGACTCCACTGATGCGAGTGAGATTTGCGATATCTTTGCCACCCATTTTGCGAATGTTTCAAAACCTTACAATAATTTGGGTCATCTCTCCCTCCGTGGAAATGTTAACCCTAATATTGACGAGCCCTAATTATTCGCAATTCTCTCTCTACTGTGACTATCTCAGCTGAGGATGTTCTCTGGAGTATTCGTAGACTCAGGTCCAAGCGATCCTCCTCTACTACCGATATTCCCCCTCACCTTGTGGCCCCACTTCAAAATATTTTCTGTCTTTGTATACAAAATGGCCACTATCCTTCCATCTGGAAGAGCACAATCATTGTTCCTATCTACAAATCTAGACTTGCTACATTACCCAACAACTATCGTCCAATCTCTCTTCTTCACTTCATGGCAAAAATGTTTGATCGCACTCTTTATAAATATCTACTTCAGCAAATTTTGCCCTCTCTTCCTGCCTGCCAACATTGATTTTCTTCCTGGGAAGTCCGTGGTTACTAATCTGGTTTGCATTCACAGAGGTGCTCATGAGCTCCTACGAGCAGCAGGGCCAGACTGACGCCATTTACTTTGACCTTTCCAAGACTGACACCATTCAACATGATCCTTTAACTCATAAATTGAAACTGCTTGGTGTCAGAGACAATTTTCTGGCTCTCCTGAATTCCTACATTTCCAACAGACACAATGTGGTTTGCATCAACGGTCACTGCTCACGTCCCTTTTGTCCGATCTCCAGTGTCCCTCAAGGCTTCGTTCTCGGTCCTCTTCTCTTCAATGTTTATACCTCTGACCTTCCTAATCATATCTTGGATTCGGGTATTCTTATGTATGCTGATGACACTAAGCTCTTTCGTACCATCACTTGCCCTCAGGATGTTTTGCGTCTTCAATGCGACATTAATCGATTGGAAGCTTGGTGTCATGAGAATGGGCTTAGCATTAATGGCTTAAAATGTGCGCATGTTGCCTTTTCCAATAAAACGAATCCTATTTACAATGCTTATACTGTCACCAATGCTACTATTAAGACTGTTAATCAAATGCCTGATCTTGGAGTCATTCTTGACGACAAGCTCACTTTTAATCCGCAGATAAACGATGTAAGTACTAAAGCTCTGCGTTGTGCAGGGGCAATTATGCGTCACGGACATACTTTTTCTACTCCTCAAACTTTTCTGTTACTTTATAAAATTATTATACTCCCGCAGCTTATGTACTCTAGTGAGGTCTGGAATGGTTGCACCAAGGAGCAAGATGTAGTTCTCGATAGAGTGCAATCTATCTTCCTCTAGTATCTCTAGCGAAAGTTCCCTACTTACGACAACCACCTTACACCATTACGGGACATCCGACTACAAAGAGATACGACCTTTCTACGGAAGATCATCAAAGGATCCATTAACACAGACTTTGTACAAGTTTTCCATTTCTATGCTCCTATTCGCCGAAATAGGCAATCTGTTTCAGCACTTTTCAAACCGCCACTTTATAAACAAGCCCATGCTCAACAGTCAACGATCTACAGGATCCAATATGAATACAATCTGTACCATTCCAATTTTGATATTTTCTAATTACTTAATTATTTTCTTAAATAATGTAAAGATCTTAAGTTTTATTCTAATTTTATTTTGGAATTCTTCATTTGTAATTCCTTTTCAATGTTTGGCATTTCCATTTCTTTTATTATTTGTACATGTATTTAGTCACATTTTATCTTACTTCCTTTTTAATTTATTTTATTTTGCTATGCCGTCTGTATTTTCTGCATAACACTGTATTGTTGCCCATGTTTTTATTATTTAACTTCTTATTTTAAATCAATTTGTAATCAATTGTACATTTTATTTTCAGTCAAATTATATTGCTCTGTTTGTTAGTGTTACTCATCTGTTTATTACCCTTTTGGCAATTTGCAAGATTTATTAATCTTTTGTTTTGTGTACCTCTTACTGTTCTGTCTTGGCACATTGGTGCTGTTTGAATGGCAATAAACTTGAATTGAATTGAATTGAATTATTAAAATTTATTATCATATATAAAAACATTTTTTAATATTTCATATCATCATAAATAACTGTTTAGATTATTGAAATATTATAATATTGAAGGAATGAATGAAATCGTTTATTCCTGAAGGAAAATCGAGATACGAAACTGCTTACACCACCAAAGCTGGACTGAAATATACGTATAAAACCACAATACAAAAAAGGGCCAGGAACAATTAAAAAATCAATATCCAAATCGTCCAAACAATCAATACATTGTTTTTTCATATTAAAAAGATACACAAAAACCTTTTTTTTCCTAATATGTCTTCCCAATCTGCCAATAAGCCTAACACGCTGTAGTGCCCGAACAATAACTCCATCTACTTGGGGTCCAAATAAGCATTTGCTATCAATGATCATTCCCGAGTCTTTAATTTGATATACCCCGTTATTTTTCTCCCTTATCTTGAAATAAAATGGGGTTGGTTTTCTTTGTAAGGGTCATCATTTTTGTTTTGGCTAAATTACATTTTAATCCATTTTTTATAGAAAATGCATAACCTGTCAATATCTAAATGTAGCTCATTTTGTCAATATGTGAGTTGATTTCTTTTGATAATTTCATGTCGTCAGCAAAAAACAAGATTATTAATTTTTTATTTATATGTAAGCTCATTTATAAATATTATAAATAAATAAGATCCCAATGAACTCCTATTGTTCGTTTACATTCTTCCTTATGAATAGGTTGGCTATAAAGTAAGTTCGCCTAGTCAGAGCTCTCTAGAGCCCAATCTAATGAATCGATTGTGATACAAATTGAAATTAGGTTATTCAGACCATGGGGAAGAGAATTCCAGAAAGAAAAAAATTAGTGCAAATTTTCACCACCAGGTGAAAATGTGGCGCTTTGGAATGAAAAATGGGGATTTTAAAACTAGTTTTATTGTTTTAAACAAGCAGGCAAGGTTTTTGTTTTATTTAGCACAAATTCATTCTCAATATCCGCCTTATTAGCAGAAAGTTTATGCAAATTAGAAAGTCAACATACTCAGAATGGAATGGATTGATCTTTGATCGCCAAGTCAACATACTCAGAATGAGAATGATCGTGTGATCTCCAAGATCGGCATTAAACCTAAAAATTTTCCAGATGCGTGGCCTTCACGTTCTCCGGATTTGAACCCGTGTGAGTTTGGCTCTGGGATATTTGAAAGATCGGGTCTATCAACATATCGTAGGGACTGTGCCTGAAAGCCAGCTTTAGACGACATATCTTAGACATTCCCGTGGAGATGCTTCATACAACTATTGTTCATGCTGTGCTACCCTTCCAACATGTAGCGCACCTATTGAACATATGCTGTAATCAAACAAAAACCTTGCCTGCTTTTTTAAAACAATAAAACTAGTTTTAAATCTCCATTTATTATTCTACAGCGCCACATTTTCACCTAGTGGTGAAAATTTGCACTAATTTCTTTCTTTTTGGAATTCTCTCCGCAATGGTCGGAATAGCGCACATTTCAATTTGCATCACAATCGGTTCATTAGATTGGGCTCTAGAGGGCTCTGAGTAGGAGAAATTATTTTATAACGCCCCTGTATAATAATGGTGAGTCCAATGAAAACTGCAAAATTGTAATTAAAAATCCAAATTTCGCCCAACCGTGTTTTAAGTTTGCAGATTTGTTAAAAATGAGTTGTAAGAATATCCGGTAGGTGGCAGGACAGTAGAGACAAGCAAATGACATCACAGCAGCAGCTTGAAGATGGCCACCCCACTTCAAACAAGCACCAAAGAAGAACAGCGTTCAGTAATCCGATTTTTGAGTAGTGAAGGTGTGAAACCTATTGAAATTCATAGAAGCATGTTTGTAACAGCAGCAAGTTTATGAATAGAGTGTGAAGTTCGAGAATGGTATGACAGACGTGTCAAATGCTCCTCCATTGGGTCAGGCACAATGAGTTGTGACGCAGAGAATATTGCAACAGTTGAAGCCTTAGTGTTTACCATACGTTTGGGCCACTTAAGGAGGCAGTGCGTGTAAAGAAACTCCATTCAGATGAAGAGCTACCGCAGTGGGTGCACGAGTGGCTGTGCAGACAACCAAAAGAATTTTATCAAGAGGAATCTATGCACTTTGTAAATGCTGGAAAACATATATTGAATGTAACGGAGATTATGTAGAAAAATAATACAGTTGTTATTCACGTTTGCTCAGTAATTAAAATTATAAAAAAAGTTTTGCGGTTTTCATTTGACTTACCCTCATATTTAATCTTAATATAGTTAATTCTTTGATTAAGATAATATTTAAAATTTCAAAGAATTTCCCTACTACAACAAATCCTTCCAATTTATCTAGGAGTTTTTGGTGGAAAACAGTGTCAAAGGCTCTCGAGATATCGACATATACTACCCTATCAAAAGTCAGTGGAATGTCAAGTGAAAGACAGAAGTAAGGATACGCAAATTGAATATAAAATAATGTGATTTATTAATCAGAATAATCGAATACCTTGTCTTTGACTTGAAGAGAACTAATAATAAGCATATGATATAAGTGAACAGGACCGAGGGTCATAAGAACAGTTCACTGCTATTAATTTAAACGTGAAAGAGTTCCCAGTTAAATAGTCCCCTATGCAGCGGGACGTAAACACACTGTAAAACAGTACTACATTAAGCCACGTAGAAGCAGTCGGAACACAATAACACACGACTGCGTAAAAGTCCTCGCTCACAGAGCTCGTGACTGGAGAGCGGGTAATAAGTAATAAATGGCGCATTACACCGTAAAATATTTTAGTACCCGACAACGAACATGAATTTACACTTAATTAGTGAAAGAGAACACTGCAAATTAATGTAACTAGATAATACTTAAACGTGGGCAAGTTTGAAGGTAGCATAAATACTAAGAGCACGAAATATGCATAAAGTCATACTAAGCAACTTGCTGCACAAGAACATTACGCACAATTTTTATACACAGTTTCATCTTGAAGCGTACAGGCGTTCACTCAGAAAATACTTTATCAACAGTTTAATTTAGAAGCATAAACAATTTATCTTTGAAGCGTACAGGCGTTCATTCAAAGAAAGCTTAATCATCCACAGCTTAATTAAAGGGTCATGTACATAAAGTAATGTGCGTATTTAGAGTAGCAGGTGACGCGGAAACACCCAAAGTTCAGTTCAGAACAAAGTATTGGCTTACCCCGCTAAAGGCTTCCGGATGTAGCTGTCAGTTGAACGAATATAGTTGCTGAATCGGTCCCAGGATGCAGCCGAGATCATTCGTTAAAAATCCGCGAATAGAAAGATCTATGATATCGCAATAGCCTTAGAAATCTTCTTCGCCATGTCGCACTGTTGAAGATTTCCATCGTAGAATAAATTAAAGTGCACTAATTGTTCGTAATGCAAAGAAAGACATTGATATGCGGAAACTGAGATGTTCGAGTTTAGAAATCTCCTTCCTCGCTCGCGAAATGCAGTTTTGTTCACGTTGATATTTTTTCCGATCGGATTTTTAGTTTCATCTTCGTCGATTGCAATCTTAGAATCTGATGCTTTTTCAGGAAACGGAATCGTCGAATCTCTCGAGATTTCTGCTGTGCTTCCGCGCACGGGCGCTTCCATTTTGTCTTCCCGGGTTGAACACGTCGACTGGCTTCGTTCTCCCCCGAGACGCCCGAGCATCCTCCTTTGATGTCACGGCTGTTTTTGTTGAATACACATATCTAGTTTTATGATGCTTAAAAACGGACCGTGCAAAAAGTCATGAGACAACCCTGATTTGAATGGAAATGAGACATTCCTTTGCAATTTCACTGTTAGGATTCTTCCCAGCACTACATAACAGAGAGATGATGCTTGCGTGAATGCTGTAAGAATGTCTCAAAGAAATGAGCTCGCACCAGCAACAAAGCGAACTTCACTCCAGCACCAGGAACGCAGCAAGGAGATTGCGATGGTGCAAAGAGTAACGACATCAGACTCTGGATCAGTGGTGAATGCTTGAATGGAGTGATGAGTCTTGCTACTCAGATCTGGCAATTGGATGTTTGGGTTTGGCGAACGCCCAGCGTACATTATCTTCCAAGCTGTGTTGTGCCCACGGAGAAATTCAGCGATTGTGTGTGGGTGCTTTTCATGGTATGTGTTGGGTGCAATCGTTTCTGTGGATGGATATGTGAATGCACAGCGTTACCAAGACTGTATGGCCCTTTTCTGTTTCAGCATGATAACGCACCTTGCCATAAAGCAAAGACTGTAGGCACATGGTTTGATGAAAAGGGGGTTCGAGAACTTAACTGGCCTGCCCAGAGCCCGAACGCGCAAAATCCGTGACCGAACTGTCCAAGACACTTACAGCAGAATGGCAAAAATTACCTGTCAAAAAGTATCAAAAACTTGTGGACAGTATGCCCCAGAGAGTAGAAGCTGTGATAGCAGCAAAAGGAGAACCAACAAGATACTAAAATATGTATATTTTTGAGTGTTTCTATTAAAGTGATGGCATCCCATGTCTTTTGATAGGGTAGTGTATATGCAATCAATTTGGGCAGTTGCTCAATCGCATGATCAATTTTTACAAAGAAGGAAGCCAGGTTAGTTTTAGTGGAATGCTTTTATTTAAAACCATGTTTATCATGAGATATCCAGGATCAATAACTTTTCTTAGTCTAATAGTTATAATAAATTCAAGTAAATTAGCCAAAATAGAGAAATAGGACGATAGTTTTTGACACTCTGAATATCACCAATTTTATAGTGGTCGGTTTTCTCCAGAGAGTTTGAAAATATCTTCTGTTCAAGCACTTCTCAGAAATAATAAAAAATGGTTCGAAAATTAAATCACAGCCTCTTCAATATAAATGCGAGTAGTCCATCTGGGCCTGTTGAGTTTTTCGGTCTTTAAGGGCCAGCCGTAATTCCTCTTTTTTTAATTAGTATTTGAAGACCATTCTTCTTCGTTATATTTCATGTCCTGAAATATCAAATAACTGAGAGAAATGATTAGTGAAGTTTTCAGAGATGCCACTTTCACTAAATGTCAGGGGGTCTTCATCGATACTCTACCTAATTGGGGAATAGGCAGATTTAGCATTTCTATGAAATTTCCAAAGTTTTTATT
>JAHWFO010066979.1:400941-421758 GCA_023313115.1 Rhysida immarginata | reverse complement strand
GTATTACACAAACTGATCGCATACAGGAAATTAAATTTTTATTAAGTGAAAGTTAAATAACAATACTTGTGTGTAAAAAATTAAATAATAACATAAATACTATGTAAAATATAACTATAAAAGAAATACAACAAACTGATCACATACAAGAAATTAAATTTTTATTAAGTAAAAGTTAAACAATAACATAAGTATGAGGGTGTAGAAATTTCAATTCAATCTGATTGCATGGCTTATACCATTTAAAAATTATGGCAATGTCTTACGACGGTTCACACACAGGGCTTCAAGCTGCCCCTGATGATCTTATGCGGCACGTTTGTTGTATTTCTTTTATAGTTATTAATCATATAGTATTTATGTTATTGTTTAATTTTTACACTCTAGTAGCTCTAGTAATATTTAACATTCATTTAATAAAAATTTAATTTCCTGTATGTGATCAGTTTGTGTAATACTTTTATAATTATTAAGTATATTCTGAACATGAAGCATTATAAGCAGTTAGGGGCTTTTATCCTACCCTCGACAACCTCTTAGTTTGAACCCCCCCCCTTCTGCCTTTCGTATTATTTCCTTTATTATCAGATTATCGTTTGTTGATTATTACATGCAAAAGCTGTATTTAAATACACATTTTAACAGTAACGCCATTTGTTGATTTTCGTTATAAATGTTCTTAAAAGGTTTTTTCCGACCATTTATTTATTATGTTGTTATATGCCAGTCTGCGAACAGATGACGTGAAATTTTGTGATTAACTGAGGAAATCGACCACAGGATATTAAATGTTTCGGCAAGCTTATTATTTATGTTATTATTTAATTTTTACTTAATAAAAAGGTAATTTCCTGTATGTGCTCAATTTGTCCGATAATTAATTTTATACAGTTATTAATTTCATTCTGAAAATGAAAGATACTGAAGTGGAACAAATAGTTTGGGGCATATGTCCTCAATAAGATTAGATTTACTGTGGCTACTATATCACATTTCTTACAAAAGCTGTATATAGATACGGAATTTTAACAGTAACGGTATTTATGGTTTACCTTTCAAGTAAATAAATTAGTAACAAAAATTTTTTTCGAATTTTATGAAAGTTTTTTCGACCATTTATTTATTATCTCGACCAACTGAAACACCCGACGAATTTGTCTCCGAAAAAAATTGACCGCCCGACCAACTGTCACGATCGACGAATTGACATTCGACTAATTGACCTCCGACAAATTGACCGCCCGACCAGCTGACACTCTCATCGAAATGACGCTCGACGAATTGACGCCGACAAACTGACGCTCGACGAATTGACCCTCGACGAATTGACACGTAACCGTTGCACACCGATGTTGCGTTTCACGTTAACGTGTCACTTAAACTCTCTACTAATTCCTTACCCCTTCCCTAAAAGAGGTAGAATGGTTAATTATGTAGTGCCACAAAAGTAAATGTGTTACGTTTGTAGTGCCACACCAGTTAAAGTGTTATGTTTGTAGTGCCACACCAGTTATTGAGTTAAATATATAGTGCAACATCAGTTTATGTATTAACAACTTTTCAACTCCCCTTTCCATCCCTTAGTGGTTGAATTTCCTAAAACCCCTTCTTAGTGATCACTTACATTTTGTAAAGAATCTCTGTACAAAATTTCAAGTTTCTATGTCTAATGGTTTGGGCTGTGCGTTCATCAATCACTTCGAGAGTTTATTCTTTTACGAGGGCATATTGAAAAGTAATTCCTCCATGGCTGTAAGTTTTTTATTTTTTAACCGATTTTCAAAATTGTTTTTTTTTCTGATATTTACATTTGTCCTCTATGTAATGCACTATTCAGTTTTTGACATAATCCCCATCCCTTTCCACGCATTGGGAACCCATCGGAGAGAAATTCCGGGGTTGTTGTCGACACCAGGACCGAATGACAGGTTTCACCTCGTCATCAGAACGCAACTAATGCCCCTTAAGGTGCTATTTCCTCTTTGGGAAGTGGTGAAAGTCGCAAGGTGCAAAGTCTTTTATTTTTGAACTGCAGTTTTTCATCTTTGAACTGTAGGCGCTGGCAACCCCCTCTGATATGTGGCGAACATGTGCGGACGGGCGTTATCTTGCTGCAGAAGAGGATCTAAAGCTGCCATTCAATCGTCGTGTCGATGACAACCCCGGAATTCCTCTCCGACGGCTTCACCCAAACTAGTCCACGCGTTGGTATAATGCGTGGAAACGAATGGGGACAATGTCAAAACGTGAATAGTGCATTACATAGAGGACAAATGTAAGTATCAGACACAAAAACAATTTTGAAAATCGGTTAAAAAAAAGTTACAGCCATGGAGGTATTACTTTCAATAAGCCCTCGTATATGTATATTTTTGGGGCATAATATCTTTTTTAATTTCGTGTAATGAACTTTGACAAAAATAGGGTGTGGTTTTTGGTGATAAGGGTTGAAAATAAGGTGACATCGGATTTTTATTGCACTTGGTGTTTTTTAACTTACTACTTTTGTTACAGGAACTGTTGACAAAACGATCGATAATGTTGATGATGATGATGATGATGATGATGATGAGACAGCTCAAATTTCACATACGCAAGTTTTATATGTATTATTAAACACATCCATACATCCATTTTACTACTAAGAATGCTATTTCTTAAATTTTTTTTAATTTTTTTAAAATTGTATTGCATTGGATGGCAAAGTTTTTTAGAGTCTGAAAAAGTTTTTTGATTCGTTTGCTTGCATGGTAACTGGGTTTTTGTTTCATACAACAGTTCTTTTACACGGTTACATTCACAAAAAATTTATATATTGTCAATTCAAGTCCGTACTTACGAGTTCACTGAGGTTGATTCACTATTCTGTGGCCGTCTATTCGTAAAGTGGTCTCGTTCGATGAGCTGGGGATTGTAATACATTGTAATACACACAGTTGTCATCGTGTCTTAAAATTTGCTAGTCCAATTCCATCAACGGGGTTAGAAATTTATAAGTGGCATCCAGTTTTATACCTTCATTGATTCTGCACTGATTATTGTTATGGTTTCTCTGTACGTAATACGTTTTTACAGATACAACAATTCCTTTTGCTACAATTTTTTTTAAACGCAATCTTTAAAATTAAAATTAAATTTTATATTTACAATTAAATTTCAAATATTATAAATTCACTGCAACAAATGTTACAAATGGTCATTTGTTTTTGTTTTCTCCTGAAAATTTGACATTTGATTTATTTCATTTTACTTGGTTTCTTCTCTTTTTATTTTTGGCAGCATACTGTTTCGTTTTTGCATGTAATTTTCTGTACTGCCATGCCGGCGCCATCACTTTTGTAATGGTCACTGAATATCTGTGTTCAGACGACAGTTTGTCGCGCTTACGCATTTTTGTTACATTTCTCGAAAGTTTTATCGGTTCCCCTCCACCTCTACCATTCAGACCCTCATGACCTCTCTCACTCCATTGTCGAGGTGATTGTTCACTTCTAAGTTTCATTATCTTTTGCGATTCTTGTGAAATGTTATAGTCACCGCATTTTGGATGCCTCAATGCTCCTTTTGTGTTTACATCGGTTTTATTCACTTAACTGATTTTTTACCATCACTCTTAGCTTATTATTTGTTATAAATTTTCAATAATTTTCATTACTGTTTTGTCAAAGTTTTGTGTTTTTATTTACACGTTCTAATTTCGTGAATGTGGTTTTGCAATTTGACAAGTTTTCTGTTTCACAATTACTTACAACTGCTAGTTAATTGGTTCACCAAAAATGACCAGATAGTTATTTCGTTACACCAATATATATGGGTTCATTTTTTTGCTCAACCGAAATTACCGGAAAGTCGAAAAAATATTCAGATGAATTTGACATCCTACGGGTTTTCTAGGTTATTTTCGTTTTTAAATAAGTCAACTTTTTGCTCAAGTGCAAATACACAAAAGGATGGTTTTTGACTTCACGAAATATCCGTCAGTTCATTTTTCGCATTCATAAATTCTACCCTGGTTTGTATTTCGAATTCACAGTTACTTAAAGTATCCATATTTTCATTAATCAAATTTACCTGATTGACGAAATATTGTTGACTGGTTTTTGGTTCATCAAGTGTTTTACTCACCTTTTATTTTTAATGTTTGTGTGTTTAATTTTTGCATTGGCAATTTTTCAAAGTCTTGTATAAAATAAAACTAAAATAAAAATAAAATAAAATACTGACTCGAAGTTGTGTGACTTTGTTTTCCATTAACTCACTGTCTGCTGAGATAGTAGGGTGCCAGAACAGTAGAAGAACCGATGCCAATATTTGTTTGCATCCATCTGTGATTAAAAATTCAGTGTCAAATCAATACGCTTTTCATATTTCTTGTTACATTTCAACTCTCATTCCCTGCAAAAAGGACATCACCACAAATAGCATCCATCCATCTGTTTTTTGTTAAAAAAAAGTATGACTGAAGTCTCTACAGCACGTGCATCAGCTATGGCTAGTCTTAGATCATTGCTGACAGAGGTCAGGAACAATTCAAACGGTAAGTCTTGTTGTTGTTGTTGTATTGTTTTTGTTTGTTTTTTTTTTGTAATTATTTACTCATTTTCTCTCCACCTCTTTTCTCTCTCTCTCTCTTTCTCTCTCTCTCTCTCTCTCTGATAGTCAGCCATGTTTTAATCTATGTCTTATCGTACACAACGATCAATGGGCTCCTCATTGTGAAGGCGCTTATTTCCATGCCTGTATACAGGGCGCCACCGACTCCATCAGCACCACACTTCACAGCAGAATTCGTGATGAGGATGCCACAATGGCTGTATTTGGCTGAGCCAGAGATCATCCGATAAACACCGACAGTTTCCGATTCCAGGGCGGCCTGCAATTCTTTGAGGGTTCGTTTGATTATGCAGTACTCTGCCAAGTTTCCCACACACTTCAGCATAGCTTTAAAATTTTTTTTAATAAACCGACCACGCAATTCAATCCATGGATACTTCTGCGATATTCACTCATGGACATAAGTTTTCTACATGCAGATTTCTTTGCACTCAGGATTACCGGTTTGCCTGTTTCGGTCTTCGCGGGGGCCATTCGACACTGCAAACTTGTTCTTCGGCAAGTACAATTGCTGGAGCTTCTGTTTTTTAATTTTTTGTCACCATTTTTGTTTCTGACAGTAAAATTTGTGTGTTCATTTCAAGTAAATATTCATTACACCTAAAGTCATACAGGTCAAATTCACTTTAACAAGCACCACTTTAACGAAATTTCACTACAACGAATTTTTTTTCTGGTCCTGGCCAAAGCTCTCTATTTTTGTGCTAAAAAACCTTCACTTTAACGAATTTCAATATAATGAAATTCCACTTTAACGACTGCATTTTTAATTCCCCAAAACCTTTAACAACACCTCCATTTAGCGAATTTTTTTGGTAAAGTCGGGTTATCGTTTGTGCAGGTTGTTTGGCTTCACTTTTCATCGATCACAGCATCCTGTCTTTTGCCACCTTGTAGTTTCGGTTTCTAAAAAGAGCTGCTGCAAACATGGCGAAGCGACAGCATTTATCGTTTGAGAAGAAATTGGAAATTTTAAGGATTGTTGAATCTGGAAAACGTAAAAAGGATATTGCTGCTCAGTATGGAGTTCCAGCCTCTACACTGTCAACAATTATCAAGGATAAGATTAGGATTGAGGCAAATGCAACCAAGCTAGGAGTCAACAGAAAAAACGTGCGTTTGTCGGGTTACGAGGACATCGATCAAGCAGTGTTTAAATGGTTTGCAGCGACTCGTACTAGAAACGTTCCTGTAAGTGGACCATTGATGTGTGAGAAAGCTTTAGACTTCGCAAGGAAGCTTGGCCATCACAACTTTCAAGCCAACAGTGGTTGGCTCCATCGTTTCAAAAGACGTTTCGACATCACTTCCAATCCAATTTGCGAAGAAGAAAACAGTGTCCCTAGCAATTCAGTAACCACATGGCTTGAAAAAATGAAGCCTGTTTTTGAACAGTGCAGTCCTGCTGATGTATTCAATGCAGATGAAACGGGATTGTTTTACCAGTTGCTGCCTCATCGCACTCTAACTGTGAAAGGAGAAACATGCAAAGGTGGGAAAAATTCGAAGGTGAGACTTACTGCGGCTGTTTTGCGTAAACAGCACAGGTACTGAAAAGCTAAAGCGGTTGATTGTTGGAAAATCTGGAAAACCCAGATGTTTCAAGAACATAAAATTCTTGCTGTGTGATTATCAAGCCAACAGAAAAGCATGGATGACGCATGACTTATTCAACAGCTGGTTAGAAAAACTGGATAGAAAAATGAAACAACAGGATCGTAAGCATTTTACTTTTAGTGGACAATTGCTCAGCACACATAGCAGCTTCAGTACGTCATCCAAATGTACGTTTGGAATTCCTCCCACCTAACTGTACTCCCGTGCTGCAGCCTCTAGATCTTGGCATCATCCGTTCTGTAAAGGCGCAGTACAGGAAACAGCTGCTTAGAAAAATTATCTTGAATCTGGAGTCGTCATCTGAAAAGAAAGTGGATGTCAAGCAAGCCATAGATATGATGTCTATTGCATGGGATTCTGTCATGATTTCAACAATCTAAAAATGTTGGTTTAAATCTGGTATAACTGCTGGTTGCGAACTGGAAGTTTGTGATGATCACGATGATGATGATGATGATATTGGAGAACTCTGGTCATCTGTGACAAAATTAAGTGGACCTTCAAATGAAGTTCGTTTTGAAGATTTTGTGGCTGCAGATGACAATGTTGAAGTGCACATGATTTCACTGATGATGAAATTATCGCCAACCTGACTGTAGGCGTACCTGCACAAGAAAGTTCTTTACTTGTAAGTGATGATGATTCAGATGAGGATGAGGAAGACGAAACTGTGACTCCACAGCTCGCCCTAACTCATCTGGATAAATTGCGAAGATTTTTGTGCACCTGCGATAACATTCCTGATGGTTTTGTTTCTTGTTTGAATAGCATGGAAAATTTCATTGAAAAACAGACATGTTCTAAATTAATTCAATCAAAAATTACTAACTTTTTTAGTAAGTAAAACATTGGAAAAGTATTGTATGCTATTTGTAACAAGTAAAATTAAACTTTATTGTTGTACTGTACACCCACCCATGTTCACCTCACTTTAACAAAATTTCACTTTAACGAATTTTTTTCTGAGTCCCCTGAGATTCGTTAAATTGAGGTTCGACCTGTATTTACAATTTTTACATTTTTTTATTCAGGTGCCTGAACGCAGTTGTATTTACATTGATTTTATTTGTTAAAAATTTACGGGGGAATTTAAAATCTTTTTAAAATCAAAACTTTTTCATAAAATTTACAAAAATGGGCAAGTTAAAATGCTATTTACAATACGATTCGTTTTAATTGTGAAATTGATATACTTACACTACATGATCAAAGGAGTTGGGACACCTGTTGCTTTACCGTGAAGCCGCAAAAAGCTTCAATCAGTAGTGTGTAGGACCACCCTGAGCTGCTATTACTGCTTCCACCCTACATGGCATACTGTCCACAAGTTTACGGTATGTTTCCACAGGTATTGACCTCTATTCCTCGAGGAGTGTCGTGGTCAGTTCCTGGACAGATGTAGGGCGACCCATCCTGGATCTCACACATCGTTCCAATTAGTTCCAAAGATGTTTGATGGGGTTGAGATCAGGACTCTGGGCGGGCCAATCCAGGTTTTCAACCCGCATCTCGTCAAACCAGTTGGATATGGATCTTGCTTTGTGGCAAGGCGCATTGCGTGCTGGAATAGGAACGGCCCGTCACCGAAGTGTTCCCACAGCGCTGGAAGTGCTCCGTTATCCAGAATGGACGTGTATTCATCAGCATTGAGGTTTCAGACCACCTTGATGAGTGGGCCCATTCAAGCCCAGGAGAAACACCCCAAATGTTCACAGGGGTGTCCCAACTCCTTTGATCATGTAGTGTATTACAGAAATACATATATAGAAAAAACTTAATTACTGCCCCTAATGCTAGGGTCTTACAGTGGTGAAGTTTACTCACTTAAATTTAAAAAAAATTTGATGGTTTTTTTCAATTTTTCACCCCTCTTGCATTCCCCCCCTTATTTTTCACTCTTTTGCCTACTTTTTACCATTTTTTATAATTTTTGTTTTGAACAAAAAAATTTTTTAATGTCTTTACTGGCCGAAATTTTGTGGGACAGGCTAAGTAGTTACTGTACTTACTCAGGGGGTGCATAACCGTAAGGGTAAGTTATGGATAAATACCCATAAATACGCTTTTCATTTTTCCTTTAATGGATTTTTATGGTGGGTGTACTGTGTAATGTCACTTTCACCTTATCAGGAATGAACTGAGGGATGGGGATGGAGAGCGTGAATTTCTCGCTCTCCCCCGGCTGTCTGATGAGGTCGTCAATGACATCAGGGCGCAAAATTGCCATTGTGCTAGGTGGTAATATGCACCCTTTGCATTGCACCGGTCTCGCATCGTTGGAGAGAAAGAGGAAGTAATTTTTTGCCTCAGCCACCACTGGTTTTTCAATGTGTACATCAGGGGCGTACTTCACGAGGATCTCGTCCGTCAAATCGCCCAGGTTGTGACCTCTGGGTAGTAATTCCCTATTCCTCAGCTCTAAGAAGATGACAGAATCCTTGTCCGCATATTTCATGTGACAGCCAAGACGTTTCGTGACGTCGTATAAGGCTAGCCAGCCATACACCATTACAAATGAGACAATGACAGGGTTCCCCTTGTCATAGGTCTTTATGTGGATTGTCTTAAACGACATGAGGAGCAGATCCTTCAACACAATGTCGACGTCGGTCACTTCGATCAATGGTGTATTAAACAATAATAGTATTCTTTGTAACTATCGACAATTACTGTGAATGTCTTGTTTTCTACCCTCATACCAGAGTATTTTCAGAAATTATTTAACGCTAATTAGCAGATGGGCCTTAGCACTAGGATTTTTTCAAATTGAGTGGCCTCGAGTACGATCCCCTCTCGCTCCCACACTGCTTGTATAAATACCGGCCGATCGCTCTTTGTCTGAGTGGCTAGATGCCTGGATCTTACCCCAATGAACGTGTTTATGTATTTTGAGAAAAAAGTGTGTTTGATCGTTCTAGGGGTCTTACGTAAAAGTCCAGGTAGGTCAGTCTCTCTGTATTCGTTGACTCGCTGAGCCCTACCAAGAAATTCTCAGTTCTGCCCCCCCCTCCCATAAAATGTCGTGCGTTCTGGAGTTCTTGTTTGATGGGTAAATCTTTAAAGAATTGAGCTGAAACTTCATTGCATTTCACGTTGGCATCGAAGTCACATTTCCAGATAAATTTGAGGGAATGGTCTGGCAACTCATGCTTTAAATGTTCGAGATGATCTGAAAATTTTTAGCATTCGTCAGACGATTGTCCACGCTCAATCCGTTGCATGATGCATTTCGGGCAAGAATGTTAGTAGCACCCGTAAAATTCATACACGATCTTTCGATTGGGTGCCCAAGGCATCCACGTATTTTGGTCCAATTTGTTTTTCCACCCCGTTCAAAGCTGAATAAATTCAGGTGTTAGGGGTCTTCATCTGCTCCCAGGCGAGCCATTCCAGGGCTTTTCGGCTTGGTCAGTTGCAATTCACGTACCCCCTTGGTGGAATGATGCCCATAATGTACGGGTCAAGATATTTTTCCTGCAGCATTTTATTCATGAAGCCCGCGATGGTGATGCTGGATTGAAAGGGGTCAAAACCAGTGAACGAGTGCATGATGTGGGCAAACTTTAGACCACCCTCGCGAAGCAGAACAGCATCAGAGATGCAGTACTCCTGCAGCTCAGACATCATGTCCCAGTAAGGACCCACACGAACGTTTTCAGTGGCATGCCAGTGCTCAAACTCCCTGAATACACTTTCCTTCATTTTGGAAAGTGAAAATAAGTCTTTGTCAGGAAGTACCCCTTTCTATTCGAGTGCTTGGTTTAACAGAAGCAGTGCTTGGTAAAGAGAAAGAAACCTTTCTTCAGTTCGCTAATACAAAACGCTCCGGAGAAAGCCCTCAAGGGCAGGCTCATGAATGACAAGGAATCCAGGAAACGTATGTTCATCTCCTTAACATCTATCAAAAACACTTTTGTGTTTAATATTCTGATCAAAGAGAAATTTCATTAAGAAGATAAAATCAAATCATAAGGTGTTGCGAGCAATGATAATTGTGTTTTTATACATGATTTCGGAATCTTTTGTGTGGCATCATTTTATGGGACGAGTAAACGAAAAGTTTAAAAACTCAGTCATGCAGCCAGTACCCTTGAAAACACGTTCTATGTACTTTCCTGACTCGCCGAGGTAGCTCATCGGAGTTAGCCTGCTGGTAGTCTCAACTTTTCACTTCTCGATATCATAAAATACGAGTTTCCGGCAGTTCTTATTCTGAGCATCCGATGGCTATTTTTTGGAGTCAGGGTGCTTTTTTCCCGTAAGAACTTAACACAGTCCCTGCTCATGTCGTCCGTTAAAACGAACACAGTAGAGGCCACTGCAGAGATTTTTGGCATTTTACGGAGTCGCAAGATTTGATAGATCGACTCGAGTCGAGGTGTGTCTCATAACAAGATTCCCCTTTGAAGAATCGCTTGCATTTCCTAGAACAAATGTAGGAAAATTTGAACTTACGTGTGTTGACCCAATCACAAGGAGCATCTTCCACTGCATAGATGAGTTTTCGTTCGAGAGCTGGAGTGAAACACAGCCCCACAACGCTTGCAGAAACCACTTATAATACAAAAAAATTTAAGGTTTGTTATCACATCATAGTGGTTATTGGAAAGGAGGAGATGTAGGGTACAAGGTGGTTTGGGTTGAAAAACTGCTCCGGGAAAAATAACAGAGGCACAATTGTGCACAACGATTTCGTAATTTTTGGAGAGATGGGCTTGAAAGTTAACCAAACTCTCGTACAACCCAGCATCAATCAGATAGACCTTAGCCTCTGCACATAAAACTTCAGCTATTCTCTGATGTGGTTTATGTGAATCCCAAATGTACTTATAATTTTCTGTACATTCCTTAATCACAGCAGGGTTACCCTCAGTCTTGGCTGCACGCATTTTGGCATGAGCCATGGCCATGACCAATACGCTAGGCAGACACAGGGCATCAGAATTTTTTATTTCTACCGTTGAACCCTTCATCGTAATGTGATCTTCAACTAGTATGGCTTTGCGATGAAACGAAGCACCTTGTGCAGGGACAGGTTTCTGGAGTAGCACCATGATGATCTCTAATTCGTTATTCACCATCACCCTGCTTTGCGATTGTTCTAAGGCTGGCAGCACATCCATCACCATCTTTCCACTAAATCTGCTTATTTTGCTGAAGCATAAATTAGCAGGATATATTAAAGATGGAGCTTTGATGCACAGACGGGTGTGACCGTAATATTGTTGCTGTACTCTCAAAATCAGGTAAAACACTCGATCAAAAATTGCTTCGAGTATTTGCTGCACAGATAGCAATGGCACCCAGTTCAAATCAAGGAACGCCAACTCATATGTCATTGCCTAAACTATATATTTGCGAGAATGGTGTGTGCCTTGCACCTGCAGTATGTACAACGAGCTTAGGTTCGATGGTGGATGAATCGAACTGGAGGTGGAAGTGACAGTGGCCGGGGTATTGTAGACTGAGGAGAAGGCGGTGGACGAGTCACAAAACTAGGCTAGGAACAGGTGGGTGAGCATGTTGTTTGGGTGGTGGAGGGGTAAGAGGAGTTTGTGGAGGTAGGGGATGAGGAACCAGGTGATGGGTACGAAAGGTGATGAGCGAAGAGTGAGTCGGATGGGTTGAGGGTGGCCATATGATAAGTAATAGAGGTTGAAGAGTTGGGCGAAGCTGATGGTTATGTTGGTGGTGGCTGGGCAAAAGGTAAAGGCGATGGAGCGTCCTGCACACCCCATCGACGCTGACACTTTAGCAAAAGCCTCGAATGGTCATCTCTTTAAAAAATGTGGATTTTCGGCTGAGGCGACGCAGGCCAATGGGTGGCTGGCCGTTTTCGGGAGGTTTGAGGTGTGAAAATCGTGGAAGGAGCAGGTGAAGAAATGGTGACAGGGGTTTGGACAGGTAAAGGTCGTCGTCCTGAACCTGGACGTCGCCCGAAGCTCGCTGCCCAATCCGACGACCGCTGCTCCAATGAGCTTAGGACTTCCAGCTCCGCTCATGCAAAGAGAAACAAAACAACAATGTCGGTATCAGGAATCCTTAAAGATATGCTTGTAACACTAACTTAACGATTTGCTGTACTTTAAATAAATAAATAGCAATGTCAATAAAGTCTGGTCTATTTATAGTGACAAATATATAACTGCCTTTCAATACGCAATAAGGCATTTCTTATGATAAGAATTAATTGCAAGTATTTCTTCCATCTTTAATCTAAGACAAGGTATTAAACTTCCAGAAAGATATTTTTCCTTTTCCTTAACCAATTCACCAATCTTCTGCTCTTAAAGTTTAAACTAATCAGAGTACTATCAATTAAGCAATAGGTCTCTGTCTCATGAAATAAATTCCAATCTATATTGTGCAATTCCCATGCTGACTTCAAATCCGTATCTTTTAGGAAGCTTGCAAATGACAAGCCTGTTATGGCGCAATAGCCGATAACGACGTTACAAGCTAATTTTTCGATGCGTGATTAAATTTCAAAAGACGTGGTGCACACAGACAATTTCATCCGTAATCTCCCCTGGAATTATCGCACTCGGAAAAACAAAAAAAAATATAAGTCGAGGAACATACACTTTTCCAACTTGAAAACTTCCTCTTTCGCACTTTATATTTTTTTTCCTAATAATTTTTTTTCCTTTAGACCGTTGATAAAAATCCTACAATTCCAGTATCTCAATACGCTGAGAAACTAAATGGGAAGATGCCGTGAACAGCGGCACTGTAATTTGCACAATCAAGCTCAGCAAATACACCTCTACTGTCACGTGTTACGGGGATACGGCAGCTTGTAATATTTGCGAGTTAGAACCCGAGCAACGGGAGGTTACTCAAACATAAACTACTATAAGTCAAAACTACATTACCATCGACTGTTCAACGGTCGGAATTCGGTTCCACTCTGGCGTCTGGCTGAGACCGGCT
This sequence comes from Rhysida immarginata, assembly GCA_023313115.1. NCBI lineage: Eukaryota > Metazoa > Arthropoda > Chilopoda > Scolopendromorpha > Scolopendridae > Rhysida > Rhysida immarginata. The sequence continues at coordinate 408,594 of JAHWFO010066979.1, read as the reverse complement.
GAAGCTCTCCTCCGTTCGTCGTCGCTCTCGTACAGTCCTTGGCTGTTCAGCTATGTGGCATCGTTTGCTTAAATGTAAAAGACACATATCGTTAATAGCATGTTTTGTCTTGGAATAGCCCAGCTCGCTGGCTTCGCTACTTCCCCCTGATGAATTCAATGATTGCGTCTTCTCCTCTTTCCGACGCCCGTCGCATGACATTCCAGGAAATTTCTCCCTCGACGTGCTCGCGTGTTCAACCTCTCGCCACGGTTGCTTCTCCTGTTCTCCCCTTTTTCGCGCTCCCCTTCTCTTCTCGTGGTTCGTTTCCGAACCTCGCGCGATTCTCACGACTGTACCATTTCTTCTTCCCGGGGTGAGCTGCTCTGCTTTCCTCTTTAACTTGCTGGTAGTAAATATTCTCGTCGCCGAATTCTTTTTAATTTTCACATTCGTTCCAAAATTCCGTGACACAAGGATTACACACACACTCTGAAGTGGCCGGGTGAGATGATAAGCTTTCATAAATTCAGTGGCCAAACCAGGAACAACACCATTTGTCAGTGCTTCTTTAATTTGCAATGAAAAACAGACGAGTCCAGCTACTTCAGGTAGGCCTGGCAAGGTGTGTTCTGTAAAATCCGCAACACCTGAGCCCAGTCACGATCTTTTGAAATTGAAAAGGAAAAGGAAAGAAAGTGGCGCTTGGCTCAAAGAATTCCAAGAACGTTATGTGAAGATCGCCGAAGGGGGTAGGGGCAATCTAAACACCTGATTGATTACTCCCTCCAATGCTCACCTTCTATCAGATTAACCATGGGATATTCAGAGTTCTTTCATAGATAGTGATAGCTGATGTAGCCTATCCACTATTCGATAAACGCCTTAGGCTTTTTTGAGGGCTACGCCTCTCCGAGTTTATAATAATTGAGTATTTATAATTTTAATTGACTTTAATTGATTTTAGTTGGGATGAATGGAGAACGACATATGTGAAGTAACAAAACATTTTATTCACTAAATAAGGTTAAAAATATATAACAAAATAAAAAACCAAATTACGTTAACTGTGGATAAATAACATCAATGGTAACATAATAAGCCAAAACCGCTTTTCCACAACAAAATACGTATCCAGGCGTAATAAATATTTTGTTGTGGAAAAGCGGTTTTGGCTCGTTGTGTTACCATTAAGGTTAAAAATAATTTAAATTATTACTTAATAAGATATAACAAATTAATGATAATTGAAAGAATATTTCTATTACTTTAGATAATAACACAAGTTAAATGCTTCAATTAGTTATGTTTGCTTGAGTTAATTGAATTCTAGTTTCTTCTCTAATCTTAACTGCTTATTATATCAAGGTATGACATTTTCATATTGAACATTGCAATTAATTTAATATTGACTGATATTAAATCATTAAAATGAAAAGACTTAATAATTTCTATAATTGATGATGACCAAGAGATTATGCTTACGTAAAACGAGTGATCACGCTATTACCTGTCTTCCTGTTGCTCCAGCGCCGGGGACTCATAGTGGTCTTCAAAGATGGGCTCTGCGATAGTTGATTGAACTGTTCTGACTCCAAATAAGAAATAATAATAATTTTAATAATAGCATTTTATTTCAGGTCATTTCTAATACTGATAAATAAGTTCTAAGATTTAAGTGGAAAGACTCCACACTATCTATCTTGACTTCTTCGTATTATTTTCCTTCATTTCTCTCCATTCTCCTGGCTTCACTCTCTCCATTCATCTGACATTCAAAGACTCCAACAACCAATTGAGGATTCCACCTGAATCCCATAATTTTTCACCAAACTTAAAAATAGGAACCATCTCATGTTAATTGGCTGGTATCAAGGAAGGTGATCTGACGTTGACAGCACAGGGCTCACAGTCCAAGCTGGAGAAAATGATAGGGGGAGGGGGTCTCCACTGTCAACAAATTCCAAAGATGAAATATCTTCTATTCGATGAAAGGAAATCTCGAATAGAGTTTCCAAGGTGACTTCTCCAATAAAATATCTAAATTATTATTATAATTTAGAAAAACGTCAAGTAGCTCAATACAAAGTTGCTTTCTTCTGGTGTTGATGGTTGATCAAATTTGGAAGTCTAATGTTGAATGAAGGGGTCTAAACTGATGTCTAATTTTCGAAAAAATTTCTAAAATTGGATCTTAAATGTTCTTTAGAGGGGGGACGTCACAGTTACATTAACACCGTTATTGAAAGTGAGTACTTGCACGTATGCAAAGATGTTGCTGGGACCGTTTAATTTGTTTAATGCAGCATCGAGTTTACACTGAGTATCAGCCCTACATTGAGCTTTCTCTCTAAAAATCAGGCCTCTCGTAAAGATGATGTTATTGGAACCCACGAACGTCTTAGAATCGCAATGGGTTGTATATCAGAAAGCCTTTACTGACTACGCCATTGGTCTGAACGTCGGAGATACAGTTCTCGGGATTTATCCCTTTTCCCTCGGAGCCTATTTTCCAAGAGGTGCAGGGGGATTTATTCCGAGGCCGTGAAATTCAGCGCCGTACTCCAAGCACGAACTTATTTGCCTGTGCGTCAATTGTGGCATTGGAACTCTAGGAATCGTCGAACTTTTCACATCACATGAGCGAGCCGTTGCTTTGGACTTAATTGTAGTTTTTGTTCCAAGGCTTCCAAAGCCGGGAGACTCGTAATACGCAGATGACGATTTGTGAAATTGTTACGACACCAGTTTACTTTAATGTCCTTTCTGATCTGATGAACTAAAGCTTGAATTGTAAATTATAGCTTCAGGGGAGTATCCACCGACTACGGATCTGCAGCGCCATTCTTCATAAAAGAGTATCCACCGACTGTGCGTTTTGTGTCGTTATTTTTTGTGGTGCTTACTTCAATAAATATATTTAGTGCATTGGCAGGATCGGGTTGACGATATCCTCGGCGTTTATATGAAAGTGCATGATACGCATGTCGTCAATGGAATGAAGGAGCAATTCTGATGTGGTTAGTATTGTTTATTTCAACCAGTTGGTTGTGTTACAATGTGTGTGTACTACGGAGCATCAAAGGTCAGTGCGCCCTAACCGTGTAGTGGTACGATTTTGTGTCCTAATTACTCAGCTACATAAAGAGTAGTGTGGCAGTGCTAATTTTGTGTTCCGCTCCTCATAATTGCTACATATAGTGCGGAGCTCATCGATTTTCGTCTAGCGACATATGCTGCATATGGAAATTCATTCACGCATAATCACACTTGTTGGAGCGTTTCAACGTGGTCATCAGAGACTACTACAAACTTCATCCAGATCTACAATAGTCTTCCAGTTCGTCTCGGCGAGTTAACTTCTGCCTCGTCATTCGTCTGGAACCTCTTCACAACGCCATCCTTGTTCGCCACTACATTCTTCTCAGTAGCTCCTCGCATCCCTACTTTGTGTCTTAGACCAGGTGTCTCAACGAGCTACCTTCAGCCTCGCCATTCATCAGACATTTTCCGCCAGCTCTACAGATAAGAAACTGACGAAGCACTTTGTTAAGAACTGCTCGACACACCTCGACGTTGTTACCCGAGCTTAGAGTCGAAATATTGTCCTTCGGATCGACCGACAGAACTTTTGAACTTTTGTTTATTTGACTATGGTACCATTTTTTTTTACTTCCACTGCTTATTTAATTAATGACTTTTCATTTGTGAAACGTTCGTTTTTACATCGTTTGTGACAGCGCCAGCTAGTTTGATTTTCTTTAATTTCTGATCAATAAAGCATTGATTTATAAATTTTGTTTTTCACGTTCCTACCCTCTTGTTTTTTAGTCTGCTAAATCCACTTGACAGATATAGCTTGCAATTAGTAAAAGTTGGGAAGTCATGGATGAAAAAGTTGAACAGTGCAGGGCCCAGGACAGAACTCTGGGGAACACGAGCATTGATGTCACAAGGATTGGACTTGGAACAGCCAACCATGACACGAAATGTCCTGTTTGACAGAAAGGAACTAATCAAGATAATCAGTTCGTCCGAAAAACCACAAGTAATCAACTTGTAGAGCAGGCCGTTGTGCCAAATCTTATCGAAAGCTTTACGGACATCCAAAAAGACAAGACCACCATACTTAGCACAGCTAAGAGGAGTGTTTAGATCTGCAACAAGCCTCCAGATCTGAAGTTGGCAGGAGTGACCTGGGCGAAAGCCAAATTGCTCATCAAGAACGAGATTATTTGCTACACAGAATTCGTTAAATCTCTTCAGAATGATGCGTTCAAAGACTTTTGATAGCACAGGTAGCAAGCTTATGGGTACGAAGCTGACAGCAATAGCAGGGTTTAGACCAGGCTTTGGTATGATAACTATGATGGACTCTTTCCACTGGTCGGTGAAGTCACCAAGTTTCGAGCAGTCGTTCATGGCTTTGGTAATGATTTTATTTTATTTTATTTTATTTTTATTTTATTTTATTTTATTTTTATTTTATTTTATTAGAGGGATATGCAATGACGCCGTCCGGGGACCGGTATGGTACAAAACCGACGAGTTAGGTCCCCGGGGGCTACTTGAAATAAATACAATAATAAAACATACAGTTACTGACGTATGATGGAAAATACAACAAAAGTTAAACAAAACGGGGCAGACCAAAATGAAAATAATAATAATATTGGAAAAGCACTTAGAAGAATCATTTGTAGTACAAAACATAGATGAATGTAGACAAAAAAAAATAAATAAGTAATTTAAATTGGTAGTTTACAAAATAATTTAGGAGAAAAATACTAGGAAATTTAAAAATTTAAGATTATTTTCATATCCTAAATAATATTAGGGTCAAAAAAATTAATACAACTAAGGAGAATGCTAATTTAGCTGAACCCAGAAGTAACTAAGCAATTATGATAAAACTTAAGAGATGTTGTTGACAAATATAAAATTTTTCAAAGCTTTTCTAAAGGCATTATAAGTAAGTAACGTATGAATATTTAAGGGTAGCGGAGACCAATATGATCGAGACAATATTAGAAGACAAGTTCTTGAGAACACTGTTAGTGATGGAATCAATACTTGCTGCTTTCTTGGTTTTTAGGTCGCTTGAAAACGTCGGAGATTATTGAGCACTAAAGACTTCCTCAGGGGTGGGAACACGATGAATGCACTGGTAAGCTATACACCCATCGTTAACTAGCTGAGTGTTTTGGAGGCTGTCCAAGTTTGTCTCCCCAGGCGTGGTAAATTGACTTTTGAGGGAATCAGCGATCAATTAAGCCTTATCTCCGTCACTGGTGACAATGTTGCCATTGCCTGCAAGCAGTGGCAGCAATTGGAATGGTCTGTCACCTTTTAAGGCCCTCACAGTTCTCCAGAGCGAGTTGGCCTGTACAGACAAGGACTTCAGTTTTTCACTTCACCTTTGATTTCGTAGTGCTTTAACCTCGTCCTGAACCTTGGAGAAGGGAAGTCGCTTATGCTGCCATAATCTTATGTAAGAATTCTATTCGAGAATAAGACGCCTGATATAAGTAGGCAAGTAGAGATATTCAGGGCGCTTACGATGGCCTACTGAAAGTAGTGGCATCGTTGACAACACGGGTGATAGCATTAATATTACTATTGATATTCTCCTTATCAATAAAGTCCTTGTAAGGAAAGCTTTTTTCTCTACCAATATCCCTAAAGAGCTTCCAGTCCTGTTTAGAGCGGAGCACAATCTTCTTATCGATGTTTAAGCCCTCAAAATAAGCATCAGTGGACGGTGGTGAGAAGATAAGTCGTGGATTGTGAATATGCTATAGGGTTTGAGGAAACTTTTAAGAATTGGAATATCCAGCACGTCGCTAACAGGTGAGTGGTCGCAGTGGTACGTGTCATCAAGGGGACCAGCAACGAAGGTGTCAATCTTGTTTGAGATATATCCATATAAGATATTGCCGTTTTGATTAGGGCATTTGAAGTTCCACGCATGGAATCTCGGCATTCACGTCGCCCGCAATAACAACTGGAATCGGCCCAGACAGCAGCTCGTCAAGTTCGCACGGAGCAAGCTTGTGCTTGGTTGAATTATGTAAAGAGATGAACTTTCACCTGTCTCCACATCGTTTATAATCACGGAGACTGCTTCAATTCCTGCAAAGCTTGTCGTGACATACTCATGATGATCAATGCCGTCCTTTACAATGATCGCTGCTCCACCAAAAGCGTGGCTGGCATTATTACCCAGTGGCCGATCCTTGCGATAAACACGATATCCAGCCAAGGTTAAGACTTGAGTAGATTTCAGGTGCGTCTCGCACATGAAGGCGACATCGACATTCCAATTTGTAAGGAAATTGTAAATCTCTATGCGCTTTCGAGCGACTCTCCTTGCATTCCAAATAATGCAACGGAGTTACCCTTGATTTACGATCTTGTATGGGTGTCTGTTCATAATCATTTGTTAGATTCGTGAGAGGCAATCTGTGGCACTGCTTTTTCACTTTCCTTTAAATTTCCTAGGAACCTGTAAATATTACGCTATTGATTGTGGTCGACCGTACATGTGTCCCTAGTATCAGCAGAACTAGATGCGACCGAAGCATAGGATTTTCCCTCTACCACTTTGGTGCTTTTGATCCCTTTGACTTGTGGATATTTGGAACACTTGGTGGAGCTAGATGTGTGCTGACCAGAACAACATATACATTTTGGGAGGACTTTGCCTTTTATGTTATTACAATCCCTCGACTGATGGTCGCCTGCGCATTTATTACATTGAGGCATACGTGACTAAAACGTAAACAGTTATAGCATTGCAAGGGCCTTTTACTGCCTCTAAATAACTCAACAATAACAGCAAGAGGACTGACCCGCTCCAAACTCAAAAAAGACTTCTTGTGTTCATTATTTTCAAGTAAGACTACTAAGGTTGGCAATGCCGTTGGTAGCATCCAAATTTTCACGCTTTACATTCTCTCTAAGACCATCAATATTTGTATTTACACTACTAACATCATTAGTCAGCGATTCCAACCTTTTTTCTAAGTCCAGATATTTTTTGCTCAATTCGGAACGTAAGGCCTCAACCTGTTCATTTAAAATGATGTTAAAAGCAAGCAATCTGGAATCCTTACACGCATCTTTGTACACTACATCACAAGGTAACACCATCAGCATATTTAATAGTAATGCTAGCGGATTTCGTCGACACAGCGCCTGACGTCGCTATGAAGCCGGTGTGGTGCTGGGTTTTGCCGTCCGTAAAAGGACGCACCTACTCAGAACGACACAGTTTAAAAGCCTTAAAAATTCCTACCTTGTTTGTCCTCTTGAAGATTTCACCGATAGTAAACCAGGATTAGCAACTTTGCACCTGAGCACTTCAGAATCACGACCGGAAGTCCAAAAAGAAGCTCATTTGCGAATGGTTAACACACATCCGTCATAGAGACACACATCCACGATAGAGAATGTTTAAATTGTTCGACAATCGAACAGTGAAGTGTACATTCGTTAGGATGGGACAAAAGCAGCGCTTTCACAAAGCTCATCTAACCAGAATAAACTCCAAAGGAAATACACTGAGGTAGTCAAGAAGCCTAACCAACCCAAGCGGTCTTCCATATTATACAAAAAAGAAAGTAGGATTGATGATTGTCAGAAACAAAAAAAAAAAAAAAAAAAAAAAAAAAG
>JAHWFO010066979.1:341066-390963 GCA_023313115.1 Rhysida immarginata | reverse complement strand
CCTTAAATACCCATTAAAATGGGTAAGGTTTGGCATACTGGCCCCTCAAATTAATTACCTAATTACTAATTAACTATTGTTTCTTGGGGAACCAAATTATTTCCAAACCCTTTTACAGTTTCTTCTAAATAAAACTACTGCTGTTTCAAGGTGTATTGTTTTGTTTTTTATTTTCAACTAATTGCTACATTGTTTTAATTGACAAGTGTGCATCTGAGTAGTGATTAATGCTGTCTAAAAGGGGTGGGTCTGAACTCGTATATATCGGTTTATAAATAAATAAATACAGATCTGTTCTTTACATAACTTAATTTAAATTTTGGTCATAGATGAAGTATTTTCTAACCCAGCTAATGCAGCTGGTTTTGGTGGTGTGAAAGGTTTAACTAAACAAACAAATCATTCCGAAAAAGAGACACGTGAATGGTTAAGGGGTGTGAGAGCTTATACACTTCTTAAACCGGTACGACATTATTATCCACGTAATCGCATGCGTGTATATCCTCCGTTTGAGTAATTTCAAGTGGACTTGGCCGATCTAACCAGTCTGTCAAAACAGAACGATGGTTATAAATTTCTACTTACCTGCATCAATGTTTTCTCGCGCTATGTAAGGGCCAATCCCCTAAAAACGAAGACAGGGCTTGAACTTCAGAAAGCCTTTCAAACTATTTTCACAGCTGGTAGCGTTCCTGTAAAAGTGAACAGCGATAAAGGGAAGGAGTTTTTAAACAATCACGTTTAAGACTATTTTAAAGAACTCAACATCAATTTCTGCGCCACAGAATCAGATTTATAAGCTGTTATGATTGAACGATATACCCGTACGTTAAAAACGAGGATGTTTAATTTTTTACATTTACTAAGAAACACAGATACATCGATGTCTTACCGGATCTCATGTTAAGCTACAACCACCGCAATCACAGAACCTGGGTATGGCACCAGCTGATGTCAATGAGCAAAATGCCCCAGCTCTATGGCTGAAACAACAGAGTTATTATACTTCAGCTCCACAGACAAATCCAAGGTTGCAAATTAGAAATTACGTACGTATTTCGAAATTGAAAAACATATTTGATAAAGGCTATCTTCCGAATGCGACTGAGGAGCTGTTTGAGGTTTCAAAAATCATTTATAGAAAACCTGTTGTGTACAAAATTAAAGATTACGATGGCAGCGAGATCTCAGGTGTATTCTATGATAAGAAGTTATAAAAGGTGAAAAAGCCTGAAGTTTTTAACATTGAACAGATTATTTGCTGGCGTACGAGTTGTGGTTTTCGCGAATCTTTTGTGAAATCACAAGGTTACCTTGACAGAATGAACAGCTGGGTAGGAGAGGTAGATCTTTTAAATGCTTGACAAGCGGTGATTGACAGCAGTTGGGTCCGAGTACAGCCACTATGTATGAACACACTGATTTTTATGTTACGTTACCATCAAACTCACCTAGTGGTGAACAAATTCATTCCAATACAACAGCTCATTTTATTACACGACTGCCAAGGACGCTACGTTTCCCAGGATGATGGGGGGTTGGTTTAGCAAAAACACGTGTCCCGGCCCTCTTCAAGAACATTACGGTTGTAAACAACAGTATCGAAATACGTTTTAAGGATGATCTCATAGATGAACAAGTCAATTTCAACTTTGTTTCGCCAGTAAGAATTCCGACACTTCAGTCTTTCATAATCGAAGTTGAATTGGTCTTACAAGCCTATTTGAAAGATGTTCTCTGTTACCATAACAATTGTTTAGACCAAAATGTCACCGTGAGTTTGTCCTTGCACGTAGGAATTCGATTTAACACTCCTGAAATCTGTAAGGCTTTCAAAGTTTCACCAAATACATTCTACGAGGAACGTTTCTCTCTAACTGCGGATTACAACCTACCGTTTAAGTGAGTGTCCGATTTTTCTGTTACGTTAAGATATCCCAACTCGGCACCTTTGTTCAAAATAATTGTTGATTGTAAGAGTACCAAATTGCAAATTAGGGTAGCAGCTATTGATTTTCTAAACGATAGTTTTAAAACGGCAGGTATCTAGACAAAGATGGTTAATGATTCTGTATTGTTTACGGGGTCCCCAACACAGTTCATCGAATTCCCCGCAGCTATCAACATTGGATTTATACCTGATAGGTTTCTGAACAAGAAATTGACAACGCCTATTACTATGCCCTTAAATGACACAGATGACGGTTTTATCAGTTGTGTTATTTTTGATCCACCTGACACTCCAGAACAGTGTATCTTAAAAATTTCTGAAGGTTATTATGACAGTCGTAGGGATGTTGTTGATGCAATCGTTAACTCGATTCCGTTGAAAGAATAGGCTTTTTACAAAATCAGTCTCACACCTAACAAATGTTTTCATTTCAAATGCACAGAAGGACGGTATATTAGTTTTAGCGAGGGTCTATGTTACACATTGGGTTTACAAGCTCAACTTTCCGACTCAGAACTCATTATAGGTGAGGATTCCACCCCAATAGATCTTACACCTGGTATACATGTTTGTTATCTGTACACAGACATCATACAACCGCAAGTTGTTGGTAACACATTCGCGCTGCTCGTATTGCCGTTTTACACGCCAGACGATATATGGTTTATCAGGCTTTTCATTCACCTGACTACTTTCCCTTTAAGACACAATTGAAATCGCGGTTCCTTCAGACTATGGGGATTTGCTCTCGTTTTTAACAGGCAAAACCATAGTGAAATTACACTTTCGTAAGAAACAACTGTAGTGCAAGGTTGATTTCTTTTTTCTCTCCTACTCATTTACTTCAAGATGCATATTCTCTATCAAACGAGCGAAGAAGTAATTTCGCCTTGCAATTTAAATCAGAGAAAGAATGGCTTACCAGTGTTTAGAGGGTCGGTTTTCCTGAGAGGCAATAAGATTGGTTCAGTGCTTTCAAATCTGTTTCGCTTTGCAACACCTTTACTCTCAGCCATGGGTAAGATTCTCGGTTGACATGCTCCAAAGTGCGGTGTTTCTATTTTTAATGATGTGACACATGGTCAAAACCTCAAACAGTCGCTGTCATCACGAATGAAAGAGGCTGGAGGTAGTGCCCTGCAGGAAATGGGTGCTAGAGTTCAGAGCGGTAGAGGACGTGCTAAAAGATGAAATTCCGCATTTCCTACTCATTTACATGTAAAAAGGCCTAGAGGCAACAGCTTGGAGTCCTGTTTAAAGAGTGAATACAAACAATGAGGCCGAGTGCAGCGTTCAAAAAAGTTGAAAAACAAGCAGAAGAAAGAGAAGAAGTCAACAAAAAGACCTGAAAAATAACGTTCTAAGCCAATTTTAGACGTACGTACTTTATCATCAGTTTTCGCCTAATACATGCATAATCATGGCATCAATGATACACCGGCTGAGCACTGAATGTCTCAACAGCGATCTCGACATTTTTTCGATATCTCACACGAGCGGTTAACAGGAAAAACGTCATGTCACGGGATACCAACCAACACCCATTATCAGCCAAGACGGGCCTATTGAATTCTACGTGCCTGGTTTGGCAGATTTTTACACGGATCTCGATGAAACAACATTAAGCTTAGAAGTCGTTATCAACAAAGAAGATGGACAATTACCAGCTGGTGATTAAACTGGTCCTGTGAAACTTTTCTTACATTTGCTATTCTCAAAAGTCGACTATTATCTAGGTGATACATTAGTTAGTCATAGTAATAACTTATATCCATACAGAGCTTATTTTGAAACTCATTTAAATTATGGTCAGACTTCTAAACAAAGTCAACTCACAACAGCTGGGTATTGTAAAGACACGGGCAGTAAAATGGACAGTGCTGATGATACAAACAATGGGTTTAAGTTACGTAAAAAACTCGCATGAAATTACGTTTACTACATGGAAGGCTCTCTCCATTTAGACATCTTTCAGCAGTGTCGATTGCTGCTAAACTCTACGGATTTTCGTCTGAGGCTTTACAGAAGTAAACCGTCCTTTGCTCCGATGTCTGATGTAACTAATCCAAATTATCAGATTAAAATCCAAAAAGTAACGTTAAATGTTGAGAGAGTTAAAGTTAACACAGCCACACTATTAGCACATGCAAAGACTCTGCAAACAACTAGCGTGTTTTACCCTATCGGACGTGTTGAAATGAAGTCAGTGTGTATTGCTACTGGAACTAGAAATCACATCATACAGAACTTAATTACTGGTCAGATTCCCTCCAAGTTGATTTTTGCATTTACATCGAGTGAAGCCAAGAATGGTTCTTTTACTTCGAACCCATTCAACTTTCAACATTTCAATCTATCTTTCTTCTCCCTCTCATTGGATACTCATGCAATTCCTCTAAACCCTCTGATGCCGAATTTTTCCTCTGGGTCATACATGAGAGAGTTTGTTCATTCTATGAAGGAACTTGGGATTTGGAAAGAAGACAGAGATGTAGACATCAGCCAGTTCGTGTATGGTTCTGATTACACATTTCTGGCCTTTGATCTTTCAGGGGACAAGAATTATTATACAGATAGATATAAACTTATACGTAAAGGTACGTTAAGCGTTGAAGTTCACTTTTACGAGCCTTTAGCTAATTCAGTGAACCTGATTGCTTATTGTCAATATCAGAATCTCCTGGAAATCAATAAACACAGAACCGTGAGCTTAGATTTCACGAATTAAGGTCGATGCATACGCAAGAGCTATGGAGGGCCCTCGAGGGCAAGAGGTGTTTTCCCGGCGTATTTCAACTCAAACCTGTTCATCCATCTTTACTCATTGCTAATACGGTTGATTCCAGTAAGCCAGGCTCACACTGGGTGGGTTTTTTTATACCATCCAGCAAACAAGCATACATCTTTCATTCTTTCGGAATGTTTCCTCAACCACAATTCCAAACGTTCATGTTTATGCGCGCGGAAAAATGGATCTACAACAGAGAATAGTACAACATCAGATGTCTGACACATGCGGTCATCACTGTCTTCATTATCTGAATTTAGCAGACTATGAGATATATGGAAACTATGGCAGACATTTTGAATCACACATATACTAATGAACTGCTGTAAAATGATTTACTCGTGATTTGTGAAATCATCCAAGACGAATATACTAGTGACTCTGAATTTAACACCTGTCAAAAGACCAAATGTAACCAATGTTGCAAATCTTTAAATTACTCTGTTTAATTATTCTATTTATTATTATTAATATTATTTGTTGTATTCAATTACTGTATATACATTTGTTGAAATAAACTTTTCGTATTCAGATTGAATTTGTATTTGTTTGTGGTTACTTTTATTCTCTAATAAATAAATAAATAAATAACTAAATAAATTAATAAATAAATAATAAATAAATATATAAATAAATAAATTATGCAATCAATGGTTTTCATACATTTAATTACATTTTTATTCAAATTTTCTACAGACGTTAAAATAAATTTTATCATTTGCAATACAAACTAATATTTTACGTCATTAGTTTATCATATTGCAACCAAGGGAGCTTTGAAGTGTCAGGTGCGTGCGCAGGCCGGTACACAGGATTTACGATTAATTCATCAGGGATATTGATATGATGTATCACGTTGGTAAACAGGGCTCTCCCAGGTAGAGGTTTCTTCAGGTCAGGGATGGGTGATAATACGTCTTGTATTAAACTATTAATGTTTGAGCTTCGTATTGATTTCCCTCCAATTGACACAGTTCCTTTTTTATTATATACTTGTAATATAATTCCACCAAACTTGTATTATATACTTGATCCCATTACACGAGCAGGCTTAGTTCCATCGATTTCCGTGTATTCGCACTATTCCTCTTTTTTTAAGAAGTATACTGCGATTGAACCTATCTTCAGTTGTTCTCTTGATGTCTATATTACTGATCATTTTCCTCTCTTACTAGTGTTCAACTCGACTAAATTAAGCATAATTCCTCTTATAGCTTATAGGAAACGTCTAATTGCTGACCACCGTTTGGCATTTCTTGAATCTTACCTATCTCTTACTGACTGGCCTTTCTATTATCTCATACCTTAGATGTTAATCTGATGTTCAACGCTTTTTTACACCATATCCAATTTGGTTTCGATCGATATCTTCCATTTCTACATGCTCAGAAATCATCTAAATTTATTGCCCAGCCGAAGAAGCTCTGGACTACTCCCGCTCTCTTGTGCGATATATCTATGAAGAACAAATACTATTTAATCGCCTGACGATATCCTACTCCAGAAAATATTAAACATTTTAATGATTTCTCAAACAAGGTGCGTGCAAAAATTAAAGGGGTTAAGTGGAAATACTTCAAAGGGCTCTTTTCGCGACTTATTTCCAGTAAAAGTAAATGGCAAGTCATAAAAGACCTTGCTCAGGACAGAAAATCTTCTCCCCTTCCCTTGGATGGTACAGGTGATGTTAATAGAGAAAACTTGACAGTATTTCTTCAGACCTTGTTACCTGGTCCATCAAATTTCGCTATTGATTCTGTCAATGATGAGGATACAGTTCAATTTGATAATAATGTTACTAGTTTTTTGTACCCCCTACTACCTCGGAGGAGGTTAAAAGTGTTATGTGTAAATTGAAGTCTTCTATGGCATTAGATCTTTTGGGCTTACCCTCAAAAATATTGGCTAACTTCAATCGATTATTAGCTCTTCCTTTGACATATATCTTTAACCATTCTATATATGTAGGCGTTTTTCCCATAGTTCTGAAACAAGCTAGGGTTACTCCGATTTTTAAAAAGGGGGACCCTCTTCTTTAAACCAACTATCGTCCTATTACCTCTTTACCGTTCTTTGCAAAGGTATTCGAGAGACTCTTTCATACGCATTTGTCGCAATAGATATTCTCCAAAAATTTTATTACAACATGCCAGCACGGCTTTGTGCCTAAGCGAAGCGTTGAGACTGCGTGTTATGAGCTTCTCGAACATGTTTCAGCTGAGATGGCTTCTAAAAATTATGTATAGGCAGTTTATATTGATTTTACCAAAGCCTTCGACCTTGTTTCTGTTGAACGACTTCTTTGTTTGCTTTCTCATTATTATGCTATTTATGGTCAGCCTTTATACTGGTTAAAGTCTATTCTGATGGAGCGTTCTTACTTTATGCAAATATTTGATGCAACTTCTGAGACAATAGTACATAATGTAGGTGAACCCCAGGGGTCGATTTTATCACCCTTATTATTTTGTCTATTTATTTGGGACTGGTGTCAGTGTGTGTTTTGAGTTCGTTTGGTATTTTGTTTTCATTTTATAGTTGGTTGGTGTCGTTTATGCAAATTTCTGTTTTAAGTGTATTTGTTGAATAAATGAGTTTTGTAGCGATTGTGTTGCGGTAGTTGTGTAAGTGTTTTGTGGTGGGTTTGGTTACGAATATGGATCAAATGTGTGGAATTTTTTAATAAAAATAAGTCAGTTTGCTATATAGGAAACTGTCTTTCTTTAGTACGTATGTGATATTTTCCTGATTGTTGTAAATAGTTTTTTTTTAAGTTATCTGAGGGAAGCTGCCGCAATTGTTTGGATAATCGTAAGCAGACATTGTTGGGACAGCTTTTCTCAGTATTTGAGACTCAACAAACCCGGAGGAAATGGGAGATTGTTGAGAGAGTGAGCGATCGTTGTTCATTTTTTGCAGGCAAGCGTCGAAAAAAAAAGATCGTTCGAGCCCCCCCTCCCGAGCTAGCAGCGATGTTTTGGATGTGTCTTCTGCTGATAAATATGAGATTTTGATGAAAGCAGGCCTATATGATGGTTATGAATTAGCTTTAAATAATCTGACCTGTGAATTGACGATGGTGATGTTTTTTTTTCTTGATGTGCGTGACTGTCATACGACGAAAGCGAGCGTTATATGAAGGAATGCGTCTAGAACGAAGTTTCCCGACCAAGTTGAGAATGAATCTGCGACAGAGCGGTGAGATCGTTCTATTTTTATTATTTCTGACATTTTTGAAGTTAGGATCACCCGTGGGAATAATTAGCATTTGGGAAGTTGCTTATTAAAAGAAAGTGACAATTATAATTGATAATTCAAAAGCGACACTTAATTTTCTTTGGTGAGACTATATGAGAGACTATGAGCCAATTCAGAGTTAAAATTTTCGTTCATAGCACAGCGCTGAAGGACACTGTCGTTAATTAGCGATTGGCCATGTAAAATTTGAACGAGTGAACATAAATGTTTACAACAAACGATGTTTATAATCGTTAGCGTTTGTGAAACGAAGCCTGTCACGTGGGGGCGTTCTATGAGCGGTTACTAAAAGCATGCTTACATGTATTGGTGGTGAGTTGTCACGTCAATGATAATTTTTATAGTAAAATAATTACTTAACGATAGCAACGTGATACGTGAGTGAATAGAGTGCAATCTTTGGCGTCTATGAGCGGACAGTGAAACGTCCAAATATAGTTGAGGGGTTAATGCTCTCTCCCCTGGTTGACCAAGCTTGTGCAGCACTAATATATAGCACTGATTGGCAACAAAAGAAAGGAGGGCGTGACGCTTTTGTGGGGTAGTTTTTGCTCTAACTACAATAAATAAATAATTCTGCTGAGCACCAGGGGTACAACCGAGAATTATGAAATTAATTTTATTTTCAGCCTTAGCCCATCTGAACATGGCTGTTATCACGTGATTAATCTAGAAAAGATCATCTGCCAGCTTGGATTGGAGACGCTTAGAGGGACGCCAGTTATCTACCATGGATTGGAGACGCTTAGAGGGACAAACAGATCTACCATGTCCTCGGCCTCCGCAGTTAAAGCAGGTTACTTCAGAAGTCTTCTGAGCTCCAGAAGAGAAATTAGGGGCTAAATTAGGCGCAGAAGTGATACATGAAGCCACACTGACAGGGTGATTACGCGAACTAATATCCTAGAATATCACGCTTAGCTGACTTTGGAATTTCAATAGACATTGTAGGATTGGCTTGCACTGAAAGCCTCAATGTGGTATAGGTTGACGGCAAGCCAGCCACCATATGGTCGATCAATATTTTATCGTCTAATTGCAACGAAATTGCCCCCGCCTCTGCACGTAGCCGCAATGCGCGCAGAACATAGGCGCTTGGGTCATCTGATTCATTAAAATACAGAGCTGAGAGATGACGCATAATCTCAGCCTGCATGACTGAATTCGGTCTGGCATAGCGACAACGAATAGCTTCCTAGAGAGTGAATGGGTTATCATCCTGGAGCATAACGACTATATCATCGCTAACCATACTCATCAGGTAATGTCGCAAACGTGCCCACTCTAAACGGACTGTCGACTTGTCTGGTTCAGAAGTTGTCAAAGGAATTTTTTCTTTAACGTATTTATCCAGGCCTTTTGTCTCCAGAAACGTCAGCATGCGATATTTCCATTGATGGTAGCTGGCACTCGTAGGCTTGGGGATAGATCGACCCTCGTCAAAATAAGACTCTGCCATGCTTAGTAATATGTTATATAAACCAATAAACCACTAAACCACTATATCATGCTCTGCTACCAGTGTTCAGAGGATTAATTAAAAATTGGAACGTGGTTTGGTTCATGTGACATTTTATTAATTGTCAAATAACAGACATACAAATTCTTGTGGCATGCAAAAAGGCAGGTAAAAGAAACAATCAATTTACAAAAATTCAAAGTTAAGAGAAGGTAAAGAATAAATTAAGGGACAAAAATGAACCTTGTGCAAAAAAAATCATAGCGCATTCAATGAGGGAGCATCCCAACATATTTCGGAGCACATGGTGCAGCGCACCTTGCACCGACCTGGGTTTAATAACAGGCAGCCAGTCTGCGTACCACTGCTGTCACTGTAAAATAGGAAATTGCGCCTGCTATGGGCAAACAGGCATTTTTGCCGATCAGTTGCACCCGTTCATGACGACTATGTTTCCTGGTGGTGACGAACAGTTTCAGGAGGATAATGTTCCCTGTCACTGTTCTCGACTGGTCCCGGACTGGTTTGAGGAACATCACGCGGACTTACTTTCCCTCTTTTTGTTTAATCCATCTTCACTCCCGGGGAGCATCACTGGATACATTAGATCTATCGTTTAAAATTTCCATTGCCCTTGACGTAGAAATTCTTATACCCTCCTGCACTAGCGGAGCTTCCGTTGTTCAAATGTTTCCAATGCCCGGATAGCGTTTTATCTTTATGTTTCAAATTTCACTGATCAATACTCGTTCTTTCTCTTTTTTTGTCAAACTCACAAATTTCCGCCAAGTCATCTGGACGTTTTTAGGGAGCTCAAGGGAGACCCGTGTGATTCCTTCACCTCCTCGATAAACACTGCCTTATCTAGGTCCTGTCGTTGCATAATCATATTTATGCTCATTGTTAATAATTCGTTACCTTCCTCTCTAAAAGAGGTTAATATGGTTACTTATGTAGTGCAACACCAGTAAATGTGTTACTATTATAGTGCAACACCAGTTAATGTGTTAACAAATTTTCCACCCCTCCCCCCATTCCACCCCTTAGGGGTTGAATATCCAAAAACCCCTTCTTAGTGCTCAGTTACATTTTGTAAAGAACCTCTGTATAAAATTTCAAGTTTCTAGGCCTTATTGTTTGAGCTGTGAGTTGATGACTGACTCAGTCACTTTCTTCTTTTATATATATAGATTATTTATTTAATTAAAGGTTTGTGCCACATTAAGCACATTGGCCCTGCAGGTATCTTGAGTGCAATTAAAAACACAAATATTACAAAATCACAATATTTTAATCTTTTTGAAAAGATACAAAACAATATGAATTTTTGTTGAGACATAGATGCACTTTGCATTTTTGACACATGATAACACTTTTTCCAGAACATCCAGGGGCGCGTTCCTCAACATTCACCCTAAATCGAAACCGAGGCCAACGGGAAAGACAGGCCTCGAAGCGGAAAAGTCACCTGATCATCTGGGTCCTAACAACAATCCAATCTTCATTGTCTCCATATTGGATGTAAACAATGAGTGTTTTTCCGATTTTTGGAAACAGTGAAGGTTGGATTGTTGTTCGGACCCAGATGGTCAGGTGACTTTTCCGCTTCGAGGCCTGTCTTTTTCGTTGGCTTCGAATCGAAACGATCTGACGTCAGTAATTGTCGTTCGTCTTCGTTACTCGATGGCTGTGTTGGCGACGATGCAACGATAAAGTCAACAATGTAACGTATCCAGAGCTGAACCACAGATTACTTATTACACAGATGCGACAATCAATTGTTAGGAGTGGAAACTGGAGAGCTCATTCTTTTGACTTCATCTATTGTAGCAATGCCCCTGGCTTTCGCTGGGTGTGCTACAACCGATGACTGTACTAAATTATCATATATAATAAAAACGATGAGTTATGCAGTTTCAACCACATAAAAAAGTACAACACATACGGAATTCTTTTTTAGACATCTAAATACATGTAAGAAAGAATGTTCTCAAACGAAGTAAAGCAAGATCGAATAATCATGTCGAGGTTAATAACAAGAGATCATTGTTAATCGTGGCACTGCACGCGCGCATATGCTTTTTCGCACGAGCTTCCGATGGTAACAATAAGACAAAAATTATTCTCTCGATAAAATATTACAAACAAGAAATTTAAATTCGTCACTTATTCGCGCAAACCAACAAATCCAATACAATCGATAACTTTTGCCTCGAAAATTTAAACGAAATTGGTAAATAAAATAAAATTAACAAGACAACAAACATATATCTCACAATTATCAAACAAGAAGAAATGCTATTAAAAGAAAAAGAAATGTGTCCCCAGTTTAGAATACATTTTTATTTTGATAATCTTTGGAAAAGAAAAATGGCTCTGAAAAGGGCCTTTGATATAATGAAAAATAATGAAATCAATTTGAACATTCTTGCCGCAAAGACCCCTCGTACGAGGCTTTGGCGCATTCTCCGTGCTTGTGCAAGCAAATCACTATTTGAAGGAGGGTCTTTTTCATCGTTCGGCAGAGGGAGCATTTCAAATTTATTTTCAAATATCTCTCCTTCGAAACACTCAGGAACATTACATTCTAAACAGATATTGTGCCATATGGCATAAGCCACAATGATATTGCCACATTTTTCAGGCTGAAAGTGAAGAGTGCGATAACGCTGTAAACAGCGAAACCGCATCTTCAAGAGCCCTATGCAATGCTGAACGATATTCATTGCTATAGAATGTGCCTTGTTATACTTGTCCTCATCACTTCCTGAAATAGTGTTTTTAATTGGGGTCATTAACCATGGCTCCAGTGGGTAGCCGGAATCTCCTGTAAAAAAACCACTAAGGAGATTTAATATGAGCCAAATTCTTGCATATTGCACAGCTTACACGATATACTGTTCGGCTGACTGTGCGTTTGGCACATCTGATTATAAAGCAAGGAAAAAAAGAAAAGCGAGAAAATATTTTTTAACACAATCATCACAACATCAACATGATGAAGTCAAATATATTAGAAAAAAATATCGACATCAATCAACTCATCGAATGCTTTCGTCCCTCCCGATCGCTCCTGAACAGGATCCCACATCGAAAAATCGGAGAGCCATAATCACCTGTTGCTGCACGGTGTGGGTATTTTTTCTTTTGGGCTGTAAATCACGTTGCAAATGACAACATACAAACTCTACAGCCTGTTTTGAAAGCCTATATCAGGGTTCGCGCTAGGAACAAAATATCTACGAGTCAATTTGACTCCCAACCTTGAAAACTGCGAGTCAAATTTCAGAAGATACGAGTCAAAATTTAGATTCTTTCTAACTTCCATATTTTTACATGCATCCACAATCTCTATAGTTGCTGCCATATTTAATTAGAAATGTAAACAAGACCACATGTGACAAAATGAAGTGAGTTTAAAATGTGATGAGAAAGATATGGGCAGATGATATTCAAATTTAACAAGTCAATTTTGACTCGCTGATCAAAAAATCACGAGTCAATGTTTAGTAAAAATACCTATTTGACGCGTAAATTGCGAGTAACCGTGAACCCTGCTTTATGTTCTGATGAACTCACTGTCGGTCATAGAATTCATCATAACATCTCTTTCCTGATAGGTACGAATCTTCACCTCCTCATTTATATCAAGCGTATCGAGAAATGTATACACAATGGCAGCACCCATATTGTTTTCTCGAAATTCGTGCTAAAGCAAAACGATCTGATGTCAGAGATCGTCGTTCGTCTTCGTTAATCGTCGGCTGTGTTGGCGACGATGCAACGATTAAGTCAAGGAACAATGTAATATATCTTCGTTAGATTGTTTCAATCGAAGTTTCAATTGAGTGAGGAAAGATCGAATTGTTAATCGTGCCCAAGCACGGTGATCACTGTTAGTAGTGCCCAAGCACCATGCGCTTTTTCCACGTGCTACCAATAGTGACAATCAAGCTGTCCTAGTTTTATGGAGCTTAACCCTCTGCTTTTTAAATTGCAGTAATGCAACTTGTAGATTAAAAAATTCAATTTTTAGAATAAAAGAAAATTATTTTGTCAAATAAAAAATTTAGCTTCTGACATTAAAATTCAGCTTGTGGATTAGCTTTTTACGAATTCTTAAATGGATTTTCCAAAATAAAAAAGTTCAGTTTGCAAATTAAAAATGTAGCTTGTGAAACAAAACATATTTTGCAAAATAAAAAGTCCTGTTTATGGAATTTTGTAATCCTAAAATTGAAAGAGGAAATTGTGTATAGAAAGAATAAAAAATTTTGAGGGATTCTTCTTACCCCACTTTGTTTATTCCATTTAATGACCCCACTTATCTTCGACTTTTTAAGCTCCATTTTTTACCCCATTGTTTAACCTCAATTTTATCCCTAAAATTTAATCCCAACTTTTAATTCTCATTTTTATCCTCAACACAAATACCTACTTATTGGCCCCATTTTTTCCTTCTACTTTGTAAGCCCGCATTTTTTATCTCTCACTATTAATCCCACATTTTATTTCCCATTTTTATCCCTACTTTATCTGCCACATTTTTTAATTCAGAATTTTTATTCCCCTCATTTAAGAAAATTGGCCTATTAAAGTGGAACAAAAAATGGGATAAAAAAGGGAATGAAGTAGACGCTGAAACTGGAACTTAAAAAGTCGAGGAATAATAACATCAAAAGGTGGGGATTAAAAAAAATGGGGTAAGAAGTACCCCTCCCAACTATTTATTCTTTTATCCACGTTTTACCCGTTTTAATAGCTGATTTTCGCTCAATTAAATTTGAAAATTCCACAAGAAGTTTTTTATTAGTTTGCAAAATACATGTTTAATTTCACAAGTTGCATTTTTAATTTTGCAAACAGCATTCCTTATTTTGAAGAATTCATTTATCAACACACATCATCGCCTGATTTTATTTCACACACAACAGTTTCTTAAAATAATTGAATAGCAAAATGTAAAATAATTTTATTCGCTATGTGACAATTTACTTGGTTAAATATTTTATAATAATATGTAATAAATATTTATTAAGTCAAAAAAGATACCTAAAAACTTAAACGCTGACAGAAGGTAGAAAAAACACAAAGGAACTCTTAAAAATTGGAAGATGTTTCAAAACTTTAATTTATGTGCAATAAAACTATAAAAGAATATGTACAATTTAGGAAGTAATGTTTGTTGAGATTAATAAATCTTTAGTGCAAATTATTCCTATTATATCGCTGAACGTTGTCCTTCCATAAATATTCTATAGCTTCAACATTGTAAACCTGCATAAATGAATAATTGCTGATGACATTTTTACATGTTTTAAATTTAATTTTTATTTTGACAATCTCTTTCGAAAAGAAATGTGGCCCTGTGAAGGGCATTGAATTAGTAAAAAATAATAATATCAGTTAAAAGATTCATGCGTTCGTTTTCACGACGAACGGACGACAAACTACTGTTTTCGTTTGCGATTCAACAATGCTACCAACGATGCAGACGTAATTATGACGTTTAACCATCGTTACGCGATTCAGTCAAGGAAGGGTCTTTTTAGTCTATCTGATATAATTGCTAACGAATGATGTCATTAGTGACGATTCAAAGCCAACTAGAAAGACAGGCCGGGGTACTAAAAAGTCACATGATCTAGCAGCAATCCAATCTTCATTGTTTCTAACAAACCAAAAGACACTGATTGTTGAAATCCAAGATGGAAACAATGAAGATTGGATTGTTGCTAGATCTACTTTGGTCATGTGATTTTTAGTGCCCCGGCCTGTCTTTCTCGTTGGCTACGTGACGATTCGTCCTTCGTCGTTTTATATGGCGAGGAACGCGCTCGTTTGCAAATTCAACAATGCAGACATAATTATGACGTTTAGCCATCGTTACGCGATGCAGTCGTTAAGTTTCACGTAAAAGTGAACGTGACGCGAACGCGTGTGACGTTTCCGATCTGAAATGATGTAGCTTTTTCATATGGTAAACGTCACACCCGTTCGCGTCATGTTCGCGTTTACGTGTAACTTAAACTCTCTATTCTTTATACGAAAATTCTTAACGAATGACATCACTTGTGACAATTCGTTCTTCGTCATTTTACATGTCGAGGAGATCCAGGGTTTTTGCATCGTTGATGTATGGTCACTCCAACGCCGTCGTTTCTCAAAGGTGCTATTTTTTTGTTCATATTCTTTATTCACACTGAATATGAAGGCCTGCCTCTCTTTTTCTCCATTGTGTCTTTTCCACTTTTACCAACGCACTTGCGATTTTGATGCGAAATCCCAAGAGATCTCTTTGCTTTTTAGCAGGAATTCCTGTATCATCACATGCATATCTGCAGAGTATCCATGCGCAAACTACTGCCAAATCAACAAAATGATAAAAAAAAATCTATGGTAAAATTTTTTAGATTTTTTAAAAATTCTGTATCGTTATAAGTTTGTATCACAAGCATCGATTTCTCCCATGAACTTGCTGCTGAACATGCTGTTTTTGATTTTTTATTCATCTAAATAATAAGGTGGTTTTGGGAGAGATGGCAACGTTTTCGTTGAAAAAATTACCTAAATCACTCATTAGCTGCAATGAAATGAAATTTTTTGTGTTGATTTATATTTTTATCCACTACATAAAAAAATTACCGGAGGAGTGAATGAAATTTTTTATTGAAATAAAATTTTTTCTAACACATGTAAATTGGCATGTGTCCCATACAATGTGGGAGAGTTGCTCCACTGAGCATGGTATTTTTTCCTGTTCTTTTCTTGTATTTTTTTCCGCCAGCTATCACGTCCACATATGTTACATTGCTGTCCAAGCATAGTGCATGATTCATGCAACCATTTCTGGCATGTAATGCATTTTATCCAGTCAACAGTTTCTGTAGTGTCATAATAGTTTTCAAGACATTCAATGCAGTTATCACCACTTGATGAAAGACTTTGATTTTGCTCTTTGCCTTCTGATTTTTTGAGGTTGTCACTTGGCTGGACATTTTCCTTTTATTCCTGTTTTCCTCTGAAGTCAGAACTGCCGCCAACTGTCGCCTTGCATGAGGTCGTGGTGCATCCAGTTTTGGAACAGGATTCACGTCATGCAAATGCCTAGATGGAGTGTGTTGTTCCTGTCCTGAAAGGCCTTGAGGTTGAGGCTGGCTGGCAATCTGTAGTATCTGCTGAAGGAGGCTCTGTGCCTAAGCTTAACAGAGCTGGACAAATCCTATATTTTGGTAGCCAATTGCTACCAGAAATTCCATTTTGGCTACAACTTTCAAACAGGTGGTAGCCACTTGGCTACTGGTCAATGCGGCAGCTGATTGGAAGGCCTAATTGCATTACTGTATTGTAACCACCAGAAATTTAAATTTGTAGTGAAATTAGCTCTTACATAAAGTTTTTTGTGGAGGGTCTAGCTTGAGCAATACTTTAATTCTCCTAACCCTAAACAGTGGAGCTGCATGCCCGAGAAGTTCAAATCAACAGCCTCCAAGCCTCAGCGCGAATTGGGCAGGCCTTTCTTATCGGTGGCTACGAAGGCAGGCATGGTCTTCTTTCCTGTTTATTTATGTATTTACTGTAAGTGATTACTCTGTCGGTACATATTGTTATGCTAGATTTTTGTTTCTCGTTGATGAAATATTTATTATGTATAGTCAGGCTCGGTTGGTGACATCTGCGAAATGTGCGATGAATAAAAAAAAATCGTCCAGTTCGTTAGTCTTATCGGTGGAAGACATTTCAATTGGCCGCATGGCTCATGGCTTGTGCCCTGATTCGAATCTCATGTGCGTTTTTTTTTTCTCTGATTTTTTATTAACAGTTAGGGCCTCAATAAATAAAATATGTTTTAGATTCGACCTTTATTTTTTTAATATTTCGTTTAAAAATTCATGCAATGATATTGAATTGCTTTTTATAAAAAACAATAAACAACCCTTAATTCAAGAAAACGTACAAATGCTCCTGCGCTCATAAGAGAGGCGTGCTATTGGAAACCACCACATGGTTGCCGATGGGGGATGTGAAGTGCAAGGCTCATCTAATCGAACATCAATGTCAGGTTATGATGTTTAAAAAAATCTCATCAGTACATAGCCAGTATGTGACAACTGCTTATGTATTTCTTCCTAGATGTACAAACAGTAAATTGCTTTTAATAAAAATTGCCATATTTATTCAATTCTAAGATTAAATTTTTGGCTATTTTAATATACCTGAAAATCAGCTGTGGTCATAGTTTTTTAAGCTGCGCAGGTGCGCGTGTGGGGGGGGGGGTTATTTATTTCCTGCGCACTCACGATCAATTTCTCAATTAAAAATTATCAAAAATGGCCTTTGTTTTGTTTATATTTTTTATTGCGCACAATTAATTTTGGACCGCGCAGCTCTCATAAAAATTAAAGAGAACTATAGGTGCAGCTTAAATTTGAAGGTGATAACTGATGAAACACTTTCAGAATATGATAGTGACAGTGACAGCAATTAGGATATACTTTAAATTATATATTTAAAAATTTTAGTGAATTGATTCTTCATTCTGTTACTTGTCATTTTTAAATTTTGGAAACTTCGTAAATAAATCTTTCATTTAAGATTGATTTTATGAATATACAGGGTGATTCAGTCAATTACGTACGATTCTAGTGGTTTATTACTCAGGAACTAAAAAACAGGAATGTCATATAGATCTTATATTTTACATCACACTTTGGAATTATATAGGCTCAACAACCCGCTCCTTCCAAGAAAGATTCATCCATAAATTAAGTGATGAAAGAATTATTTTGGTTAGCTGTGCTATATTTGTAGAGGTCCATTCACAGAGCATTTAAAAATTTTTTTCGATATTTCATTCTGAATTTTACGGTATTATTTCTAAGCCTTTTCATATTACTGTATATTCACATTTAGATGTAAAGTTTTTTCTAAATAAAAGATTCCGATCTACACCGGGGATATCAGCTAGCTTGTTTGCTAGCACAGCAGATACAAATAGTTCCTAAAAATACCGGATAGAATTTGACAGTAATATGTGAATATTTTGGAACCCGAGTCGATCATGACGTGAAGATTAAAAGTACGTTTCCATTAATTATTAACAATGAGCATAAAATGATGATCAAATGACAGGACATAGATAAGGCATGTCTATCGTTGGAGGCTAAAGAGGGACACGGGTCTCCTTGAGATCCGTAACAAACGTCCAAAAGATAAGCGAAAAATTGTGTGCTTGGAAAGGAAAAGAATGAACGAGTAATTATCAGAGAAACTATGCAACTAAAAGATAAAAATCTATTCGGAGGATAAAAATCTATCTGAACAACAGTAGCTTCGTCTAGAGCAGGAAGGTATAAAAGCTTCTACGTCAAGGGTCTTAACTTTAGAAGTATAATGGGAGTAAATTATCTAGCGATGCTTCCCGGTTGTGAAGATGGATATCATTTTAATCTGAGGCAGGACAACAATAGGGTAAAAAAAAAACACCCAGGCGATGGCGGATTATCAGGCAAACTGTGCAATATGTGCATGTGTATTAATAATGATGGTTCCATCTAACCTCTGAAAATTCTAAATGAAAATTGAATTTGTAACAATGCATAGAATTCCTGTTATTCAAGCTTTTCTTAGAACTTATAGCGCATAGAAAATAACAATTTCTTGAAAATCTTTAAAAATGACCAGCAAATGGAGATAACGGAGAGTTAGCAGACTATTGAGAAAGAGTAGAAAGGTGGCAGAGGATGCAGTCCCTTCACTTGGGCGACAGTTGACGACATAACCGATAACAAAGTATAAATGAACTCGAATCTTCAGATCAATAAGTACACAGGATTATGCTCGAAAAAATTACTAACCTGTATACGTACTTTGGGGGCGACATTTCCATTTTTCAAAAAGACAGTTCATGAATTACATCAGGGCTATTTATACATATCAAGAACCAAGCCACGCCAGGGTTATCACGTAGCTTATTTGGTAGCACAGCAGATATTAACATTTCATAAGAATACTTTTGACTATATTCTGTGTAAATGTGAATATCTTGGAAACTGAGATGCAGATAATGCGAAGATTGAACGTTCGTTTCCAAGATTTATCAATAATGAGCATAAAATGACGATGCAGTGACAGGACATAAATAAGGCAATGTCTATTGAGGAGGAAAAGGAGTCACACGTGTCTCCCTTGAGTACCCTATAAAACATCCAGACGACTGGCAAAATTTATGCGCCTGGAAAGGAAAGAAAAATAACGAGTACTAGTCAGAGAAACTCCGCAGCTAAAACAGATAAATCTATATGGCCATTAGAAACATCTGAACAATAGGTATAAGAGCTTCTACCTCAAGGGCAAGAAAAACAAGTAATTCTAAAGAATCCAGTGATGTTCCTCGGTGGTGAAGATGGATATCATTTTAATCCGAGGCAAGTCAACAAGAAGTAAAATAAAGTCCCGGTATATCACCTAGAATTCCTGTCTTTCGGATTTTTCGTAAAACGTATAGTCCCTTTGCTCAGTGTTGAATTGATTTAGTTATTATTTAACAAATTTGGAATTGTAACTTAATATTTTGAAATTTTTCTGTTTAACTACAAGAG
The DNA here is from genome assembly GCA_023313115.1 of Rhysida immarginata. Taxonomy (NCBI): domain Eukaryota; kingdom Metazoa; phylum Arthropoda; class Chilopoda; order Scolopendromorpha; family Scolopendridae; genus Rhysida; species Rhysida immarginata. The sequence continues at coordinate 370,906 of JAHWFO010066979.1, read as the reverse complement.
CAATTATCCCGAGCAACGCCGGGTCCTCTGCTATTCTTCTTGATTGTAGGTATTTTATACAAATCTGCAGTTTTATTCCGATCTTGATGAAATTTTGCATACTTAATCTTCAAAGCATGAGAAAGGTCACTGTCTACCTCAGATTTCAATAATATAATAATTATAGATAAAGAATCGATATTCATGGTTATGACAAAGCATATTAATGAAAAATATCTCATAACCAACAATGCAAGGAAAAGTTTGTTCTATATAGATAAGTTACAATTTGTAATAATGCATAGAATTCCTGTTATTCAGGCTTTTCTTAGAATTCAGTGTTTTTAGTACTTAACAATTTCTTGAAAATTTTTAAAAATAATCAATAGCTGGAGATAATGGAGAGTTACCAGACTATTGAGAAAGAGTGGAAAGACGACAGAAGAAGCACTCCTTTATCTCTGTGGTGTATTGAGCAAATGGTAAGCATGTAAATAGAAGAATCGGGGACCGATAGACTACACAAAGTGATGAATGGCCAAGTTTTACTTCAAGACATCGAGAGAAGAGTGGGAATTGCAACAACATCAAGTGTACATCTAAAGTAAGATTACGTGACTAAGAAATTATTTAGACTAGTAGTGACATACTTGGAGAGGTCCAACGATTGCGTGCCTTGAAAAAAAAAAATTTTCGAATTTTCATTAAGAATTTATACTGTATTAATTGTAAGCATTTTCATGTATTTCTTTGGACGATATTTTAAAATTTACTCAAAAAAACAGAGTCGGTGCCACGTTGGGGTTATCACCTAGCTTATTTGGTAGCACAGTAGATCCAAACATTTAATAAAACTACAGTTGGAGTATATTCTAAGTGAATGTGAATAATTTGAAAACTGAGATGCTGTGTAACGTGTAAATGCAGAGCTATATGAGCTAGCGCAGTGGAAATATGTAGACCCGTAACAGTGGTAGGATATAAAAATAAAATATCATTTATTGAGTAACAATTAGGAAAATATAAAAAGTATCAAAACACAAAAACAAAAGATATGCCTTTAAATGTTAGGCGTAAAAAGTCGGTAATTAATTTCTAAACCTAACTTAGATATCAAATCAGTCAAAGATTAAAGCATACAAAACTGTCAATCATGTAATTTTACATAACTAGACAAATAACCAAGGCCCTCTGCTGGACTACAGAGCAAGCCTATAACCTTATAATAATATTGTAACTCACAATAAATACCACAAGTATATTAAGGATAAATGTCAATGTAAGCACTAGTTACACAGAAACAAATAAGGCAGCCCTTGTTCTACCGAACAGCGCAATAAAAGCTTAATGGGCTGGAATGCTTGCCTAAAAATAAGAGATTTACAAAGGCTTAAATCTAGCTAACCCAAAATAACGTGAATTATACACAATTACATAAGGCAATTAGCAACGGACTAACACCTTTCCGTGTTAATAACAAGCACACGATAACTCCGATAAGTCGCACAAAACATACACAGTTTGCGTTAACTTGTAACTATACAAGCACCAACAAATATATAGAAATGTCAGTCCGTATTAAAATTTAAAGTCTCAATACGGAATGTCAATTTGCTGTCCTTAGAATTAAGCAAATCACAATAGACACAATTACAATTATAAAAGTCACTGTCCAGTCATGTCCTTATAATAACCTCACAAGGAAGCCTAAGCTTTCCAATGCAAACATTTACATTGCTCTCAGTCCGCTGAAAAATAAATAAAGACAAAGCTTTCAATAACGACTACACACTTATTGAATTACAAATATTTAAAGAGAGCTAGGGACGTAGAAAACTACGACCATGATATGGCTTTGGTAGTAGCCCTTTGCACGAGGGCGAAACCGTATCCTTGTCGCAGATACGCACTCAAGCCGGCTGGCCATATTCCTTTGACAAACCATGCCAGGCTCAAGCTCACGCTGGTACAAATCACTGAATACGGTACGCAGCACACAAGCACTATTATTCACAGATATTACAGTACTTACTAAATTTGAGGGCGAGACGGTTAGCGACCGTACGATGCATACGGATGATACTTGGACACACGGGCTCGAACTCCTAACTACGTCGTTTCGATTCTGCCACTCCCGTGCTGAATGCTCCGCCTTCGAGGCTTCCCGGCAAGGCTCTCTCGTCAACGCCTTTAACGTTTCGGTTCTCGGTGTCGTATTCTCGCCTTCGCCGAACTCCTCCTCTCCATATGCTGTATCCGTTATAAGAGCGTAGCGTTCACCAACCTTTATGCTCCCATCACGGCACTTTTTGCTGCCTCCTCGATTGGTCACTCGTCTCCTTCTCCCTTTCTCTCTCCAACCGTTTTTCCGATTTTGAAAGTTCTCACCTCGTTCGCTCACAGCTTTCTTATTGGTCCTTGCGTCTTGATTGCTATGACGACATTGTTTGCGCTGCTCCGCCCCCGTCTTCGAGCGACAGAAGACACGAGAGCGATAGCCAATGCAAGTGTCATCGGAACTCGAACCGCAAGTGTCATCGCAAGTGTCGTCGGGATTCGAATTCCGTTACATGCTGATAACGCGATGATTGAAAGTTCGTTTCCAAGAATTTAATAATAATAATAATAATGATAATAATGAGTGTAAAATGATGACGAAGTAACAGGACAATAAGGAAGCAACAGGATAATAAGGCGTCAATTAATGAGGGAAAGGAGTCAGACGTGTGTCCCTTGAGCTCCCTATTAAACGTATAGAACACTGGCAAAAATTTATGTAGCTGGAAATGAAAGAGCAAGAACGTGTATTGATCAGAGAAAGTCTGCTGCTAAAACAGAAAAATCTATACGAGTATTGGAAACATCTGAACAACGGGAGTTTCGATTAGAGCAAAATGACACAATAGCTTCTACGTCAAGGGCAGGAAAAACTTAGGTCTAAAGTATCCAGTGATGTTCCCCGATGGTGAATACGGATATCATTTTAATCTGAGTGAAGTCAACAAGAGGTACATAAAGTACTGGTATATCGCCTAGAATTCCTGTTTTTCGGAATTTTCGTAAAACGGATAGTTTCTTTCCTGTGTGTCTAATTGACTTACTTATTACCTAACCTATTTGAAGTTATAAATTAAGTTTTTGAGATTGTTCTGTTTACCTATTAGTGTAATTATCCCGGGCAATGCCGGGTTGTCTGCTAGTCTTCTCTATATAAAGAAGAATATATTTTAATGGGTTTGTGGATTTTTTTGTGTCTTATACACAATTAAGTTCTATTCTGATCTTCATAAAATTTTGCATACTTGACCTTTAAAGCATGGTGAAGGTAACTCTCTACCTTAGATGTCGAAAAGATAATAACTGTCGATAATAAATCTATATTCAAGAAGATGACGGTGCATATTAATATCGCGTGATCAAAAATGTAGGTTAAAGTTTGTGCAACAATAGGTATAAACAATGGTATCAACATGCAATTCACAAACACTCTGCACGGACAAATAATATATATCTCATGACCAACAATGCAAGGCAAAGTTTGTGCAAAATAAATAACGTTCAACTTGTAACCTTGCATAGAATTCCTGTTATTCAGGATTTTCTTATATTTGAGATTTCTTAGTACTTAACAATTTTTTGAAAATCTTTAAAAATGACCAATAACTGGAGATAAGGGAGAGTTAGCATCCTATTGAAAAAGAGTGGAAAGGGGACAGAAGAAGCAGTCCTTCAGCTCCGTGGTGTATTGAGCAAATGGTAAGCATGTAAATAGAAGAATCGTTGAACGATAGACTACACTCGCGAAGAAAAAATCCCAACACCACGAAGGACTTGTGCTAGATGAATGAAATTTGGATAGAATAATCAGCTATGGAGTTTATTCAATTGATTCAAGTTTCAAGGTTACAACTTATAGGGGGCGCCACCAGCGCCACCCTGTATATGGTGAAAAGCACGGACTTTAATACCCGCTGTAGTCGCCGCGCTGGTCTATTGTAGATGCCGAATGTAATTTTGTGGTATGGCATTTCATGCCTGTTGTACCTGGGTGGTCAAATCAGCGACAGTTGTTGCTGGTCTATTCGGCAGACGGTCGTAGAGATGCCGAATGTAATTTTGTGGTATGGCATTTCATGCCTGTTGTACCTGGGTGGTCAAATCAGCGACAGTTGTTGCGGGTTGTGGAAGAGCGCTGACACGGCGTCCGACCATGTCTCAGATGTTCTCGATGGGCGACAGATCTGGTGATCGTGCTGGCCATGGTAGGATGTGGACACCCTGAAGGGCACTTTGGGTTGCTGCAGCAGTGTGGGGTCGTGCGTTATCCTGTTGGAGCGCCCCCCCCCCCTGGCATACCAGCCATGAATGGCAGCACAATGGGTTCAACAACCATCCGAATGTAAACATTTGCCATCATGATGACTGGAATAACCACCAGGGGTCCTGATGTCGTTGGAAATCCCTCCCCATACCATAACGCCAGGAGTGGGGCCAGTATGCCGACGACGGATACAGCTAGGTAACAGGACTTCCCCACTCCTTCTCCTGACCCTTGTGCGACCATCACTCTGACCCAGACAGAAACGACTTCTTTCATCCGTGAAGACCACAGACCTCCATTCTGCCCTCCAAGCCGCTCTGGCTTGACACCACTGAAGACGTGTCGCATGGCATTGAGGGGTAAGAGGCAAATATGCCACAGGGCGCCTGGAGTGGAAGTTCCTGGCCAGGAGACGTTCCAAGTTGTGCGTGCAGTGACGTTGGGTGCCACAGCAGCCAGAATGTCCGCTGCAGATGCTGTCCGATTTGCCACAGTCATCCTACAGATGCACCGGTCAACCCTGTCTCCAGTGGCCGGGGGTCGTCCAGATCCTGGTCTCCTGGTAATCCTGCCTTCCTGGAACATTGCTGCCAACAGTTGTATACAGTGGCAACGTCTCGACCCATGCGTTCTGCAATAGCACGGAACGAAATTCCACCCTCTCGAAGGCCCACTACACGTCTTCGTTCGAATTGGGATAGCTGCCCATATTCACGTCGCAGTCGCCTTCGAGGCATGTTTTACAGTACTCTACAGTACCACACACGTTCACAAGTGTCTGAAGTTAAACAGACGCGCGTCTGATCTCCTTTATATCTGTCATTGGAATGTCTCATTTGCATGTACAGGGTGGCGCTGGTGGCGCCCCCTATAAGTTGTAACCTTGAAACTGAATATACTGTCCAAATTTCATTGATCTAAGTCCTTGGTGGTGTTGGGATTTTTTTTTTCCGTCAGTGTAGATAAAGTGATGAATGGCCGAGTTTTGCTTCAAGACATCGAGACCAGAGTGGGAATTGGTTGGTTTGGTTTGTTTGGTATTAACGTCCTTTTCAACTGCTATGGTCATTTCAGCCACGTCGTCATTATCACCTAGATTATTTCGTAGCATAGCAGATCCAAACATTTCAAAAATATACATTTTAACTATATTCTGTGTGAATGTTAATAGTGTGGATGCTATTATTACGTTTATTGAAAGTTTGTTTCCAAGAATGTTTATTAATGAGCATAAAACGAAGATCTACTCTCAGGACATAAATAAGGCTGCGTCTGTTGAGGAGGCAAAGGAGTCATACGTGTCTCCCTTCAGTTCCCTATCAAACATCTAGACGACAGTCAAAAATGTATGTCTCTGGAAAGGAAAGAGAAAGAACGAGTATTGGTCAGAGATGCACTGCAGCTGAAACAGAAAAGGCCATACGGACATTGGAAAATCTAAACAATAAAAGCTTCTACGTCAATGGCAAGAAAGATTTGGATCTAAGGGACCCAGTAATGTTCCCCGGTGGTGAAGATGGATATCATTTTAATCTGAGGCAAATCAAGAACAGGTTAAATAAAGTCCCTGTATATCACCTAGAATTACAGTTTTTCTGATTTTTCTAAAAATTTATAGTCCCTTTCCTCTGTGTTTTATTGATTGAATTATTATTTAACCAATTTGGAGTTATAATTTAAACTCTTGAGATGGTTCTGCTTACCTACAAGTGTAATTTTCGCGGGCAACGCTGTGGTCTCTGCTAGTCTATATATACATGGTGATTTAAAAGTGGCATTATACCCTGTTTTTTCGAAAACCTTGCAGGAATTGGGAAATGTGAATATTCCCGTATAGTATGGGTGAGGTGGTCTATCTTTTACGGTATGTACCGAACATTGTCGCCATCTTGAAATTGGCCATCTTGAATCTAAATCAAATTTGTTAAACGGAAAGGGGGGTCGTGTGATATATAATATAACATCAGCATTTTCTGATCATTTCATTCTTGTAAACAGATTTGAAGTAGCTGTTATGGTTCAAAAGTTACAACACATTTTGTTTCAATTTGTAGCAGGTAACTGAAGATAGTATTGACCACGGAGCAGAGAATTGAGGTCATTTTAATGTCTGGAATTCGAAGTTTCCGTACCATAGCTGCAGATTTTAACAACCAGCACCCAGAAAGACCTCCAATTTCACAGAACACTCTCCGGTGCTTAATTAAGAAATCCGAGAAACTCGGTCTGCAGTGGCCATTCAATAAGTGCTACTGATGAGACAACCTCAACAACGGTTTTGGCGTCCTTCGTCAAGATGACACCTCTCTTATGTGATAAAAGGTTGAAGACTAATATGAAGCTAAGACTTCTCAAATGTTATATCTGGCCCACACTCTTATACGGTTGTGAGGCTTGGACTCTGAAGAAAAGAGACATCAAGAAGCTGGAGGCATTTAAAATGTGGGCACATAGAAAACTGCTAAAAATTTCCTGGACACGAAAAATTTCAAATCAAACGGTACTTGACAAACTAAAGAAAGAATCCGAAATAATGAAAATGATTAAAATAAGAAAACTTGAATATCTGCGTCACCTTATGAGGCACAAAGAAAGCGAATTACTACAGAATATTATAGTGGGGGACATAGAGGGAAGAAGAGGCAGGAGAAGAAGAATAACCTGGATGGACAATTTACTGGAATGGACTGGACTTGGGAAAGAAGAACTGATTAATTCAACGAAGAACAGAGAAGAGTTTGCAAAACTGATCGCCAACATCGCTCCGTGATAGGCACAAGAAGAAGAAGAAGAAGACGAAGAAGAAGAAGAAGAAGAAGAAGAAGAAGTCAAGAGCCCACAACGCAGCACACGACATAATGTTTTTCAGCAGAATGGTTTTTCAGCAGAATGTGGAATCAGCCAGTCATCGATTCGTACGAATTCTTCATGGTCATCAATGGGATCCATTCCAGATTCACATATCCCAGCACCTAGCAGAGGATGTACCAGACAGACGCATGCAGTTTTGCACGTGGGCCCTAGAGCAACATCGACAAGAACCCTGTTTTGTACAAGATATCTTGTTCATGATGAGTCAAACTTTTATATCGGTGGTGAAGCGAACTGTCACAACCACAGGTATTGGAGTGACCACAATCGACACTGGATGTAAAGGTTATGGTGTTGTGTGGAATATGGGGTACCCGTGTAATTGGACCCATTTTCATTGACCAGAAACTAAATCCCCAACACTACCTGGAGATGCTGCAAGAAGTGGTGTTTTCCTCACTTCTGAATGAAGATGGCAGTTTCCCTATTACTTTCAACAGAATGTGGCAACACCAGACTACAGTGCAGATGTTCGTCAGTGGTTAGAAGTTCAATTACCTGGTCATTAGATTGGACGACTTGGTGCTGTGGAATGGCCACCCAGATCACCTGATCTCACACCAGTTGACTTTTATCTGTAGGGTCATTATAGCACCTCGTATATGCAGATAAAATCAGAAACACATCTCCAGCAAAGCGTGTGTCAGCCTTTCTGCGGAAATCCTTCTGCGAGTGCATGATGATTGGAATCGGCGCCTTCAAATGTGCCTTGACCAAGAGGGACACCAAGTTAAACTAATTAAATGACTGTCGTTTATGGAGAACAGTCCAGCCTTAATTCATAACAAAATGTGTTGTAACTTTTGAACCATAACCGCTACTTCAAATCTGTTTACAGGGATGAAATTGTTAAAAAAAGCTGATGTTATTTGGTATATTACACGACCCCCTTTCCATTAAAAAAATTAACTTAGATTCAAGAATGCCGATTTCAAGATGGCGGCTATGGTCGGAACTTTTCGTAAAAGATAGACCCATATATTACTGGAATATGCAGATTTCCCAATTCCTGCATAGTTTTCGAAAAAACAGGGTATATTGCGACTTTTGACAGACACTGTATATAAAGAAGAATGTTCATGGATGTGTTTACAGTTTTGATCCGATCTTGAAGAAATTTTGCACAATTGATCTTTAAAACATGAGAAAGAACACCGTCTATCTCAGATTTCGAAAAAATAATAATTATCGATAATAAATCGATATTCATAAGGATTGCAGTACATATTAATAAGAAATATCTCATGTCCTACAATGCAAGGCAAAGTTGATGCAATTTAACTAAGGTTCAATTTGTAACAGTGCTTAGTATTCCTGTTATTCAGGATTTCTTTAGAATTGAGAATTCTTAGAACTTAACAATTTCTAGAAAATTTTTAAAAATGATTAGTAACTGGAGATAATGGAGAGTTAGCAGACTATTCAGGAGTGAAAAGACGACAGAGGAAGCATACCTTTAGCTCCATGCTGTATTCACCAAATGGTAAGCATGTTATTAGAATAATCGGTGACCGCTAGCTACACAAAGTTATGAATGGCCAAAGTTTGCTTCAAGAGCATCGAAAGCAGAGTGGGAATTGCAACAACCTCAAGTGTACATCTAAAGTAAGATTACGTGACTAAGAAATTATTTAGGCTAGGTCTAGCATACATGGAGAGGTCCATCCATTCTGAGCATATAATAAAATTTTTTTCTGAATTTTCATTATAATTTTTTACTCCATTAATTCTAAGGGTTTTCATGTGCTTTTCACGTTTATTTTTAAGATATTGTAAAATTTAATCAAAAGAAAAGTCCGAGCCATGCCAGGGAAATCATATTTGGTATATCACATGTTTGGTAGTACAGCAGATCCAAACATGTCATAAAAACACATTTTGACTACATTCTGCGTGAATGTGAATATTTTTGAAATGGAGGTGCTGATAATGCGATGACTGAACGTTCGTTTCCAATAATTATTAATAATGAGCATAAAATGATGATGCACTGATAGCAGATAAAAAAGACAGCGACTATTCAGAAAGAAAAGGAGTAACACGTGTCTACCTTGAGTTCCCTAACAAACGTTCAGACGACATGCAAACATTTATGTGTCTAGAAAGGAAAGGGAACGAACGAGTATTGGTGAGAGAAACTCTGCAGCTAAAACACAAAAAGTTATCCGGGCATTAGAAACATCAAACAACGAGAGATTCGCATAGATTAAGAGGGTATAAGAGCTTCTACATCAAGAGCAAAGAAGATTTGGTTCTAAGAAATCTAGTGATATTCCCCAGTGGTGAAGATGGATATCATTTTAATCTGAGGCAAGTCAAGAAGGCTTTAAATAAAGTCCCGGTATATCAACTAGAAATCCAGTTTTTCGGATTTTTCTAATAATGGATAGTCCCTTCGCTGTGTGTTTTATTGATTGAGTTATTATTTAACCACTTTGGAGCTACAGTGTAACTTCTTGAGTTCTGCTTACCTAAAAGTTTAATTATTCCAGGCAACGCCGGTTTGTCTGCTAGTCTATATATGTAAAGAAGAATGTTCGTGTGCGTGTTTCTTATATAAATCTACAGTTTTATTCCCATCTTGATGAAATTTTGCGCATTTGATCTGCACAAATCGATATTTATAATGATGACCAACAATGCAATGCAAAGTGTGTGCCACAATGGTATCAACATGCAATTCGCAAACACTCTGCACGGACCAACAATATATATCCCTTGACCAATAATGCAAGGCAAAGTTGGTGTAATATAACTGAGGTTCAATTTGTAACAGCGCTAACAACTCCTGATATTCTTGCTTTTCTTAAGGACCCCGCACACTTATTGTTTCTCTGCAGGTGTTGCCTGTAAACGGAAATCTCATTGCACCACACACATACACATCAACCGCCTGCTAGCAGTGGTCTTTACAGTCCATGGTCTGTGCTGTTGCCACTCACTGACAGTTCATAATCGTCAGTCTTCAAGATTAGAACTGAAGAACTGTCTCGCGAAAAGTGCCTGTTGTTCGGTTCAACCCGGAGCTCCCGGAATACAGTTCAGATACGTTAGAGATGAAAATTTGACAGATTTTCAAGATGGAATTCATAAAATGTTTGTGAAAATGCAAAAAATAATCGTGAACAGTATAAAAATTACTTCGTTAATGAAGGTGTTTGGCAAGATAATTTTGTTGATTATTAGTTATAATTATTTATATTGCTTCATAAATTACTAAATACTGCTTCATTAGTCATTGTTACTGTAATAAAAATTATTTTTCGAAAAATTACTTAAAACGTAAAAAACAAGAATATTCTTTAAGGAAGAATATAAATTTTGACATACCCCAGATTTTTAATAATTTTGGAAAGCGAGAAAGGCAATTTTATGTTCCATACTTATTTAATAATGTACCAGAATGGATGCTAAATTTAACATCTTTTAATTTAATTAAGTCTAGGTTTTTATATTGGAAAAACACAAAATATAAGCTCAAAATTGGATAAAAGAAGTTTTACGAAAAATGTTTTCCGTTATATATTAAATGGAATAATATATATTTGTTTAAAAATTGTATATACTTATGTAGACCCGTTTTTTATATCCATACAAGCCCAGAAAGGGAAATTGGCCTCTAGAAATATTATAGGAAAGAATTGATTATCTTATCGGTGTAAAAAAGCGTTGTAAAAAGTAAATTTAAACTTTGTAAACGATTCTTGTAAATTTCGTAAAAATTATCTTGACTCAAATGGAATAAAATTTTTAGAATAAATTCAGAATCTTAGAATAAAATAAATTTAATTTTTACTAAATAAAAATTTCCTGTATGTGAACAAAAGCTTAATTAAATCTAGCTTTTTCTATTGGAAGGGGTATGAAAAACAGATGAATGTAAAGTGATTGTATGCTTGGATGTACACTACTGTTTATAAAAATCGCAACACCCTGATGGAATGGTCTAATCCATATGCAATTTGCAATATTTGCATACAATGGGTCAGAGTATAAATGATTAGATTTTCAGAGTAATTGCTTGAAAAAACACCATGCCTCGACGACGACGAAGGGTACCATATCAACAGCTGACAGATTTTGAAAGAGGACGCATAATTGGTCTGCGTGAAGCGGGATGGTCGTATCGTGACATTGCTGCTCGTGTAGGACGTAATGCAACGACAATTATGCGTGCATGGAGGCAGTGGAGCGAAGAGAACAGGGCACACCGAAGACCAGGCTCAGGAAGACCCAGCACGACGACACCGCGAGATGACAGACACCTCTATCGCATGTGTGTAGCAGATCGTACAGCCACTTCCACAGTGTTAGCACAACAGTGGGGTGCTACAGTAGGCAGGACAATGTCTGCTAGCACTGTACGACGCCGTTTGATTTCCAGAGGATTGATGGCACGAGTACCATTGTTGCGGATTCCTTTGACTCAAAACCACCGGCGCCTCAGGTTGCAATGGGCCCATCAACACCAACAGTGGCAAGCTGAATGGCAACAAGTTGTGTTTTCGGATGAGTCAAGGTTTAACTTGCAGCACCATGACGGCAGGATACGAGTCAGAAGACATCGTGGCGAGCGCGACCTTCCAGAATGCATCCTGCAGCGTCATTCAGGACAAACGCCAGGGGTGACGGTGTGGGGTGCAGTCAGTTACCATGGCCGTTCCCGTCTGATCAGAATCCATGGCAATCTGAACAGTGACCGGTACATCAGGGAAGTTGTGCAACCCGAGGTCATCCCCTTCCTGCAGAACCTTCCAGGCGCTGTATTCCAACAGGACAATGCCCGACCGCATGTGGCCAGAAATGTCCTCGCCTTTTTCCAAGCACATCAGACGCCCTTGTTCCCCTGGCCTGCTCGTTCACCAGACATGTGCCCAATCGAACATGTGTGGGACAGGGTTGCTCATCGATTGGCTCGTCAGACTCCTGCAGCAGCAACTGTGGATGAACTGTATACCCGTGTAGACAGAGCATGGCAGGACATTCCCCAGGCCCTTATTCAGAGCTTGTTTGACTCAATGCCACGACGTTTAGAGGCTGTAATTGCATCCTACGGTGGTTTCACCCGATACTAATGTGACAATAAAACGCATTGTATTGACCTGAAAATCTAATGGTTTCTTTTCTGACCCATGATATGCAAATGCTCCAAATTTAATGCAGATTGGGCTATTCCATCAGGGTGTTGCGATTTTTATAAACAGTAGTGTATATAATTTTCATGAAAAGGTTTTCTTTCTTATATCGATTTTTGCAATTGATTGTAGATTATTGTACGTTTATGATATTATTTTGTAATATAATTGGTTTGTCTATAGGCCCTTATTTTTCCATACAAGCCCTGATGGGGCTTCGGAATGTTTATTTGAAATGATTTTTAATTTGTCCTTTTAAATCGGATGATTGTATTATAATGTATATTTTAAATAAATAAATAAATAAATGATAAAAATAGAAAAAAGTTATTACTATTATTATTATTATTATTATTATTATTATTATTATTATTATTATTATTATGTTCATGACAACATGGCGGTAGTCACATGTGCAGGAATTTCGCTCTACGTTTATCAATCTCCAGCAATGTCAATTGGACATTATTCATTCTACGTGAGTATATTTTACACTTTGAATGTTTAAAGACTCTATTACGTTCGAACACAGGCAAAAATATGAGTTCAATAGACTTATGTGGCTGAACTGTATTTATATTATTGGATTCGCCATTTTCTCTTTGTTCTTCGTGCTATGCTGTTTTTGTGATTCCCTGGTTCCCTGATTCTTCCCTCTCCATTGCTTCCATCTGTTCGAATTTCTCCTCATCGCCTGGAAACAATTAGGAGATGGCCCCTGCTCATAAAAGCCCTGCCGGGAAGTCAACGCAAGCCCGAAAGTCTAAGGCGGTAAAATCTTCAAATCCAGAGACTGTCAGCCCCAAGCAAATTGACACGGAGCTGATCACTCGTGAGACCTCCCCTCGAAAACAGGGCACTAGCTTGGACGTCTGCGACATCTGCAACCGTCATTTCTTCGGACGACAAAAACTTCTAAAATGCACAAATCAGTCTTGTTGTCAACGAACACATTTAGGTTGCGTTAACTCTAAATGTGAAATTTCTATTTTGCAAACTACATTTAAATGTAAAAAATGTTCCAATGATTGCCAGGATAATTCTCCAAGCAACAATATGCTCAACAGAAATGATGAATATATATCTCCTTCCTGTTCAGATGAATTTTCTCCCCCGAATCTCTTACCCTCTAATACGGTCGATCTTTTGCTTAAATCAACAGGTGATTTATCTGGTATTATAAACTCATTAGTCATTAATCTACAACTTTTTAATGATGACCTGGGGACTATTAAAAATCTGTTTTCAAAGGTGACAAAAATTGAACATAAAATTGATATGCTCGACAATAAAATACAGTCTCTGCAGGAAAACCAAAATATCATTATCAACCTTCTTAAAAATAATACTCCCCCACCTAACCCAGTCACGAGTAACTCATCCTCTGATTTTGTCGGATGTACTGAAGAGAGTTCAGTTTCACCAACAGCATTTTTGGTGCAAAATTCAATCCCTAAAAACATCAACAGATCTCTCCAATTCAATGAAGTTGTAGCAAAAAATACAACCTCTAAAAGAAACACTGCGGATTTAAACGGATTCAACAATCAGTCATCTGTTCACACTAAGGATTCTGCAGAAAGAAAATTCTACATTGGTTCCAAAGCGAATACAGGCATCAAAACTATTTCCAAAATCTCCACGAAAGCACTGTTCATCACCAGACTCTCCCCTAGCCTTGAGGAAGACCAATTAAAATCAATTTTAAGCAAAGAACTGGCAATATCAAATTTAACCTGCCGCCGTTTAAACACTCGACATAACTCGTATGCCTCTTTTTACTTAGCAGTTGACAGTAAGGACTATGACAAACTACTTAGTGAAGAGGTGTGGCCCGAAGGAGTGTTAATTAAACCATTCTACGGTAAATTATGTAATTATCATTTATACAAACCTGATCAATCTACGGAGGATAGAGAATCTATTCTATTTAATCATGGAGAGTAATTTCTACTATCAAAATGTACGTGGTCTACGAACTAAGAGTTTGGATTTATACAAAAATGTACTCTCTAACAATCTTGATTTTCTTCTTCTCACTGAAACGTGGCTTAATTTCGACATTCAGAACCATGAACTATTTCCTCCAGAATATAACGTTTTTCGAGAAGACAGAGACTATGAAAATTCCAACACTAATCGCGGAGGCGGAGTGCTCATCGCGAGTCAAGGCATCCTTAAAGTCTAAGAGGCTTTATGAGCTTGAAGATTTCCCTGAAAGTATTTGGGTCGAATTGAAAACATTAAATGGTCGTAATATCGCTATTAGTGTCGTGTATATTCCTCCTCGTTATGACTCATTTAGTTACATCGAGAACTTACAACATTTATCTGTCAAGCTCTCCTCACTATCTCAGGACATTTTGCTTGTTGGAGACTTCAATTTACCTTATCTTGACTGGGAAACCGGTGCTGGTAATTCATCTGATCATCATCTGCAAATTATTAGTATGGAAATGAATTTTTTTACGAACTCTTTGGGACTGTCACAGGTGAAATATAATTAGAGTCTAAAGCGAAGACAAATTGATGTAAATAAAAAACAACCAGAATGTTAAGGCATCACTGGGACTTTTTTCTTCTATATATATATTTTTTAATTATAAGAATGCTAACCTAGTAATTCTCGATTTGATTTTCACTAACATGCCAAATTATGAAGTTTTGAGAGTTAATGAACCAATAGTCCCTATCGATTCTCATCATCCTCCGATTGAATTCATTACAAATTTATATTTCAAAAAAGCCAAACTACCGACCAATTCTTATAGGATTTATCAGAGAGGAGATTATCTCAATCTGTATAAATCCTTAGAATCAACTGATTGGTCTGCTGTCTTAAAGAGTGATAATGTCGACGATGCTGTCAAAATGTTTAATACCATTGTTAATAACGCAATCGACAAGTCCGTTCCTTCCGGAAAAAAACGAAAAAATTCCTTTCCATATTGGTTTAGTAGTGAATTACGTCACCATTTATCCAAGAAATGTTATTACCACCAAAAGTTTAAAAGCCAAAAATATGCGGAAAATTACAACAACTTTTCTTATCATCGAGCGATGGCAAAGAAAATCTTTAAAGTTGATCGAGGTAATTATCTGAATGCTATTGAGAACAGCTTAACAAAGGATCCTTCCAATTTTTGGAAATATGCCTCTAAAATGCGCTATAAGGATCGACAAGATCTCATAGTGCAAGACTCAAATGGGTGCACAGTAGCAGTCGAGAAGTCAGCCGCCGAATTTGCAAAATACTTTGAATCCTTATACGACAATAATGCTTACACTTCAACAGTATCTCAAATAATCTCCGAAGATTATCTACCACCCTTAACTGTTAACAAAGAAGATGTTGTAAATGCTGTAAAGCAGATAAGGCCCAAGACTTCACCTGGCTCTGACAGAATTCCTATGTTTATCATCAAAGGATGTCTGCCGGTGCTAGTGGATATCATCGTATGGATATACAATATGTCGATTTCTTCGAGAACTTTCCCAAGAGATTGGAAGAAAGGAATAGTAGTCCCAGTCTTCAAGACTGGTAACAACCAGGCAGTTAATAATTACAGACCGGTGTGCATTCTAAATGCAATAGCCAAGATTTTTGAAAAGATAATATTCCTTTATCTTAATTCATATTATACTTCGAAATTTTGTCCTGAACAACATGGCTTTATTAAAAAACGCTCTGTCACGACCAACCTTATGACATGGCTTTGATCATGTTTCTTCAGAAGTGCAAAAAAGAAGATAGATTGATGTTATTTATTTTGATCTCTCACGTGCATTTGATTCTGTTTGTCATATCAGACTGCTTCAAAAACTTGAAATATATGGCATTTGTTCTGACTTCATTAAATTTCTGGCATCTTACCTTGATGCTCGTGAAAACGTTGTGCGTGTGAATGGGTATTCATCTAAACCTTTTTTAGCCCCTTCAGGGGTACCGCAAGGTTCTATCCTTGGTCCTCTCTTGTTCAACATTTATATTAATGACCTAGTTTCACATATAAGATCATCTCGAATTCTACTTTTTGCAGATAACTTCAAATTATTTCGACGTATATGTGAACCTTCAGACTCTGTGTTGCTTCAGGAAGATGTTAATAGAGTGCTCGAATGATGTGAAATCAACCTTTTAAAAGTCAACCCAACTAAAACGAGAGTTGTAACTTACTCTCGTGTTGTCATGCCGCTCATATATAACTACAGGATCAATAAACAAGTTTTGCAGCGTACGAGAACGATCCGTGATTTAGGTGTTATCTTTGATGATAAACTATATTTTCACCATCATGTTGCTCTTATAACAAGCCAAGCATATCGCATGCTGGGACTTATCAGCAGATCAACTCATTCTTTTAAAAGACCCAAGTGCTTTACCGTTCTATTTAAAACTCTTGTCATCCCACGTCTTCTTTTCTGTTCCTGTGTGTCGAATCATTTAACACAAACTGCTATTAAAAAACTCCACAGTGTGTTTTCACGCTTTTGTAAAATTATTTTCAGACGCCATTTTACACATCATTTATCTCAACTCCTAACTAGGAATGATCTAGATTTTCTGTACAAAGCTATTCATAATATCATTGATTCCCCAAGTTTTCTCATTGCTTTTAACTTAAATGCTTCCATATATCAAACACGATGTAAAAATATTTGCTATGTTCAGAAACACAATTCAATTAATCCGTTTACCAGATTATTCTTAAAGTATAACAAACTGAGTGATTTTGTAGACATCTGTAACTCTAACTATTATGCCTTTTATAATGACCTCTTAAACGACTTTGATAATATGTCAACGAGCAATTTTTAGCTCTTTGTCTATTTCACATGTACTGTAACTGATTTTTTATTTAACTGTATGCTTTTATGCTTTGTCTTTGTTTAGTTTTTTATGTTCTGTTTACCTCCGTTAATGATTACTTGTATCCATCTTCAAATTTTCTGTCTTATTTTATTTTATTTTTTTAGTGTGTTCGTTGTTAAAGGTTTATTTTCAACTGTTTTCGTTCACACTTAAAACAAATAAAATTGAAAATTGAAAAAATTGAAAATTGAAAAAATTGAAAAATTGAAATTATTATTATTATTATTACAAAAATGAATGGAGATTTTTACAAAAATGAGTGGAGATTGGATTTAGAAAATATACATGTATTGGAAGAATGCGAATTTATATCCGGAAAAGTGTACCTGAATACGAAAGATAACTGCAATGTAAATAAAAATTACTGGAGATGAATCTGCATTTACCGGCTTCCAGATAAGAGAATAAAAAGTTCCTGGATTCCCTGGATAGGCTTGTACAGGGAATCAACAAAATTGATAAGATTATGATACTGGGAGACATGAACGTGAATGTGGACGATGAATCAAGCATATATGTTGGGCAATATCTGAGCATGTTGGCTGATGCAGGACTATGTCAGCTGATCGACCAGCCAACTAGAATCGAAAGATACGGAGATCGTATTACAGCAACCACAATTGATCTGTGTACAAGGACTTACGATTGGACATGTCGTGCAAAAGTCATTGATTATAAACTGGCTGATCATAACATTATCACTTTTCAGTTTTCTGATTCATCTTTGGATGTGTTTAAGCTTAAAATTCCCATAGACTTTTATTTCGATTCCTTCTTAGTAAATAAATTACTACAGCAAACAAATTGGAACTTAATATTAGAAAAGGATAACCCAGAAGAAATTTACAAACTCTTAACTGACAATTTTATGCAAAAGTATCAAAAAGAAGAATGGTTTCCACTAAAACAAAAGAACATCCATGGATGACAGATGAAATGCTTTTTTGGATTGAAAAAAAAACGCAGAATGTGGTTATTATGCAAAAAAGTAAGTATAATCTACAGCTTATGAATGAATATAGAAATATAAATAATTTTGTGAACTCACAGTTAAGAAGCTTAAAAAGAATTTATTTTTACAAAAAATTTAGTGAGAGCAAAAAAAATAGTAAAGAAACTTGGGACTTGATTAATGATTTGATGGGGAAACCCAAAAAAGAGTACAGCAATAATGAATTTTTGAAAAACAATATAGATAATTTTAACAATTTAATAGTTAAGCAAATCAAGCAACTAAGCATAAACAATAACAAGCAATATAGAATTAATAACACCTTCCAATGCACCTGCAATTCTATTATGACTTTTGATGTTGAGATAGAAGAAATTGTAAAAATTATTAGGAGTTTAAGTAAAAATAAGGGACCTGGACCCGACTATATCCGGTCCAAGGATATTATCAATAATGTTCGGACCTTAGCCAAACCCCTTACACATTTATATAATAGAATTTTAAAAACTGGGATAATACCCTCTAATATGAAAAAACTAAAAATCAGGCCGATATAAAAAAGGGTGATTAAAAATAATATTGAAAATTATAGACCGATAGCTATTGCTTCTGTAATTAAAAAAATTTTTGAAACTTGGATTAAAAATAATGTTGAAAATTTTGTGAACAAATATAAGATCTTGAACAAGGACCTATATGGATATCGGGAAAAGTAATCTACCCAAACATTTTTATTAAATATGGTGGATGAATTGAATCATGCATTTCATGAGAGATTGAACGCCGCGGTTGTGTTTTTTGACTTGAATAAGGCTTATGACTTAATCGATCTAAATATATTATATTGCAAGTTGGAACGCTATGGGATTAGAGGCAGAATCCTTAACACAATCAAAAATCTGCTAACAGAAAGAATACATATTGCTCAAGTCGATGAAATAAAAAGTGCAGAAGTCTATATCATTAACGGAATCCTTCAAGTGTCCGCCCTGAGCCCGTTAGTCTTTAATTTGTTTCTTAACGATCTACCCACGCATGTAAACCACTGTAGAGTATTCATTTATGTAGATGACATTGCTCTGTTAGCAGTACATCCGAATTAAGAAAAATTGTTATCAAATCTACAAACAGATTTATTGAACATAACAGACTGGTTGGATGATAATTGCTAAGTTTAAACTTGAATAAAACAAATCTTCTGATGTTTAAATTCCGCACAAAATTTACGATAGTCTTCACAAGCAAAAAATCATGTTCCATAAAAAACAATGTAGACTGATAACAAATGGTCAAGACAATAATAAATGTAATTGCATTATAGTGAACGAAGTTCAAGAAATCAAATATCTGGGAATGACATTCGATGCAAAGATGTCGTGGCATAATCATATTTCGAAATTATGCAAAGGATTACGTAAAGTGTTGTACATGATGTTTTATATACAGAAACACTGTCCGATCCTAGTTAGAATTCTTGTATATAAAGCTTTCTTTGAATACAGAATAAGTTATGGCATACAAATTTATAAATTTTCTATCCATAGTAAAGAAATTATTAAATTACAAAACCGAATGATAAAATTAATTAATTACGGAACTCCTTTGTATCCATTAGACATAGAAAAGCAGTTCAAAAAAAGAAAATTACTTCAATTAGAAGATTTATTTGACTATATTGTTTTTACGCAAATTTTTTTTAATTCACCCTATCTCTTGAAAAAGTATACGGAATACAGCCTTGGAAATGGTATGTCCTTCAAGACACCAAATACATTAAATATTTATGGAGCACGCACACGACAAGTCTATATTCTTACTTTGTTCAATAAATTGCCCAAATGGATTTTGCATTTAACAACATTTAAATTGATAAAAAATTCTTTTATGTTATGGAAAAACTACATATAACCCGCATATATTAACTTGTATACCTTACGTTGTCCTTTGTTTACACAATTATTTGAGGATTAAGAATCCGTATTTCTTTGAGTCTTGTTGTATCTTATTTTTATTTTACAATTCACTGAACTTGAATTTTGTGTCCTTTCAATACTCGCAAGCCAACTATGGCTTCTGTAATGTGGGACCAAGTTTGCTTTGCATTATGACATTTAGAATTTTCTTTTTTTTTAATCAAAATTTCTGATCTATATATGAATCCTGTAAAATTTGTGGAAACATTTTTTTTTGAAGTGAATTGAAATAATTATTATTATTATTATTATTATTATTATTATTATTATTATTATTATTATTAGCTGTATTCTAAATCATGAATTACTACTGTAGCTGAATTCTCGTAAAATGTCTAAATCATGTGCAATGTGTTTGGATTTGTTACCTCGAAATGGAAGTCACGCCGTATGTTCTAGTTGTAAAGCTGGACTTCATTTCCGGTGCTCCATTGCTGAGGCGACTTGGAAAGCGAAATCAAAGGCATTGAAGGCATCCTGGATTTGTGTAAACTGCAGAAAAATATCAGTTCCTGGCAAAAACGCGGAGGATGAAGAATTTCACAGAGGAATGGCTGGAATTTTGCAACGACCTATCTCAGGTTTAGAAAGTGATGAGCAAAATGAGAATCAATTATCCAGCATTCAGGAACTTCATAAAAAAATGGATCGTCTAATTATTGAAAACGGAATATTAGTTGAGCTAAAGAAAAGTATAAAAGAAATGGAAAAATCCTTGAAATTCTTATCCGAAAAGTACGATGAAATCATACACAAACAACAACAGCTAGAGTTAGCACAAAAGAAATGTGAAGAGAAGAATAGTAATTTGGTAGCTTTGTGTATGACTCAACAAAAGCAAATTGATAATCTAGAATTGAAGATTAATATTTTGGAGCAGAATAATAATTCGTGCAATATAGAAATAACAGGACTAACACTTAGTACGTATGAAGAAAACATCAAAGAAATTGATAAACTAGCAAAAAATTTAAATATCAAGGACTTTGACCGTTCTCAAATAATTATGCTTCATACCAAGTCATTTCAAAAGGGGTCGGTCGTTGTTAAAATGAAAAATATGGAAGCCACTGTCAATTTTCTAGCTGGTAGAAAAAATTTGAAAAAACTAGCTAGTAGTAACGTAAGTTATAAACATGTGTTCATAAATGAACATTTAACGCACACTAATAAGGTATTATTATGGAAACTTAAAGAATTAGCTAAAACCAAGCATTGGAAATACGTGTGGGTCAAAAATGGAAATATTTTTCTTCGGAAAAATGATGGTGATAAAGTTCTGAAGATCACAGATATACAAGAACTGGATTCCTTAGTACAGTAATGGATTGAATCTTTGAGGTTTCTGTATTCTAATCTTTTATTGGTGTTTTTGTGAAAATGTAAAATTAATCAATTTTAGTTATGGAGAATATCAATTGTTGCTTTGTAAACATTCGCAGTGTGAAAAAGAACTGGGAAAATTTTGAAGCCTTTGTGTCACTAAATCCTAGTTATAATGTAATAGTTTTATTAGAAGTAAACATCCATGAAGATGAGATCCAGCTATTTATGTTACGTGGGTTTAACTTTTTCGTTAACTTAAGAAATAATAAAAGGGGTGGAGGGATCATTATATATTATAAAGGGGATTTAGACATTGTCTTTGACAAAAAAAGCAATATGCAGGAATGCGAATGTGTAAATGGTAAAATTGGAATTAATATAGATAAGGCTAGTAAGAAGTGGTTTGTGGATTTCTTGGTAATTTATCGGCCCCCAAGCAGTAACATTGATAAGTTTTTATTATCACTTGAGTCATTTATCAAAGTTAGAAAGCAGCTTGATGATTTAGTAATTTTCGGTGATATGAATATCAATGTAATGAATGAGCAGTCATCATATACTCGTAATTACTTGGCTTTATTATCACAATTTGGGCTAAAACAAGTTATTAAGGTACCAACTAGGACTGAATTGTATGGGAATAAAATTTCAAAAACTATAATTGATCATGTTGCTATTAGATGTGTCAAATGGAATATCGAAGTTAATGTATCATCTGTTAAATTTGCTGATCACAACTTAATTAAATGGAGTCTTCAAGTGCCGAAAAGAAATAGTAATAATAGAAAAATAGATTATGTTAGCATTATAAATACTAGTGTTGTGAATAAGAACGTAAAAAATACAAATTGGAATGAAATTTTAAATTTGGAAAAAACTGAAGATATTAATGCTTTTTTGGTGAATAGGTTTAATGCTATCTATGATAAATCGAAAACTTGCATAAAGCTCGGTAAGCAAGGCAAAAAACCCTGGATTTCGCAGAATTATTAAATGAAATTGAAAAAAAGAACAACTTATGGAAAAAGGTGAAAGACTCCCAGTATAATAAAACTTTAATGGTACAATATAAAAATATAAAAAACAGAGTGAACTCGCAATTGCAATACGCTAAAAGACATTTTTATAGAAATCAATTTGATTTAAACTTAAAAGATTCAAAGAAAACCTGGGAGTTAGTAAACCAGTTAATTGGGAAAAACAAGGTCATTGATAACAATGAAGAGGATTTTATTATGGAGAATCTCGACAATTTTAATAAGACATTTAAAACTGAAGTTAATAAAATTCGTCAACAAATGAGTAATATCACGTTTGTAACAGATAAAATTAAGGATATATCTAACACAATTGTTATAAGTGAAGTAGAAGAGAGAGAGATAGACAACATTATCAAAAAATTGTCACCAAATAAGGGTGCGGGATATGACAAAATTAGAATGAAAGACATTAAATATAATTTGAAATACCTGTTAAAACCTCTAACCTATTTCTATAACAGAATTCTTATTTCTAGCAAAATTCCTGACCAGATGAAAATAGTTAAAATTAGACCTATTTTTAAGAAAGGATCAAAAGTGGAATGTACAAATTACAGACCAATAGCGATTTCGTCATCTCTAATGAAAATCTTGGAATGCCTCTTATTAAATAAACTTGAATCCTTTTTTAATAAATATAATATAATGCACTCTCAACTGTATGGGTACACGAAAAAGAAAGGGACTCAAATGCTATTATCACATATGACAGATGAATTAAATGAAGCTTTTCATCATGGTTTATATGCCACTGTGGGTTTTTTCGATTTAAGTAAAGCATATGACATGGTTGATCATGAAATATTGATAGCTAAATGCAAAAAATATGGCATTCGAGGAAATATGAGTTTGTTATTAAGAAACTTTTTCAGCAACCGTGCACAGAAAGTTTGCATGAAGGATCGATGCAGCAGTAGCACTTCAGTAAAATGTGGTGTATTTCAAGGATCATTATTAAGTCCAATGTTATTTAATTTATGTATGCATGATTTACCATTAAATATTGAATATGGAAAAATTTATTTATATGCGGATGATATTGCTTTATCAATTGTTCACAGAGATGAAGCTAAATTATTGGATGAATGTCAAAAAAATGTATCCCATGTTGCTGATTGGATTAAAAATAATAGATTAAGTTTAAATGTAATGAAGACGCATATTATGAAATTTAAAGTACCAAATAAAAGATACGAACTGATGTTTAATACAAGAATTAAAGTTCATGAGACAAATTGTTGTGCCAAATTAAATGTATGGAGGCATTGTAACTGTGCTGTAATTCATGAAGCCTCAGAATTAAAATATTTAGGACTCATTTTTGATTCTAATTTAAGTTGGAGAAATCATATTGAAAATTTATGTGCTACATTAAGGAAAATTATACTTATGTTGTACTATGTAGTATGGTTCTGTCCTGTAAAAATCAGAAAATTACTATACGTAGCATACTTTGAATCCAGGATGCGATATGGTATTTCAATTTATAGATTCTCATCGGCTGCAAGGGAAGTTGAAAAATTACAAATAAGAATAATAAATCTAATTGGCACAAATTCAATATATGACAAGTTAGACACTAATAAGAAATTCAAAAAGCTAAAAATCTTAAAATTTCAAGATCTATATGAGTATATCATCTTTGTGCAAAATTTTTTAAGAGTAGCTGGCTGTATAAAACTGTAAACACACGTAATTTGCGTAATATGCAAACCTTTATTGTTCCACGAGTTATGAATAATTATGGTAAAAAGCTAAGAAACTATTATATCCCAACATTTTTTAAAACGGTACCAAAATGGATTCAAACATTGAGATCTTTTAAATTTATAAAAGCAGCATATTATAGATGGAAAGAATATTATTAATTATTTTGGCAAAGTATTATGTTGCTGATCAAGCAATATTCTCATTTTGTCTGTAGTATAGTATTGTGAAATTTTAGTTTTTTGTAGTTACATGTATTTCTTGCAATGTATCATATTATCCCATACAAGCCATATATGAGGCTTCGGGATAATTAGTTATAATGTAATTGTTTTTAGTTTTTTTGAATAAAAAAAAAAAAAATTATTATTAATAATGATAATAATATCTGTGAATAAGATGAATCTTGATTTGTATGGATTTTGTATAACGTTGAATTGTGTTACCATTGATGTTATTTATCCACAGTTAAGGTAATTTGGTTTTTTATTTTGGTATATACTTGAATTGTTTTGTCTTTTATTAAAATTAAATTATTATAATTATTAAAAAAATTATTATTATTATTATTATTATTATTATTATTATTATTATTATTATTATTCCCCACTTGGTCCTTTACTATTTAATATTTTTGTTGCGGATCTTCCGCATGTACTTGCACCATTTCGATCAAAAATACTGATGTACGCAGATGACGTTAAATTATATCATGCTGTTAATGGCTGGGATGCGTGCAAAGAATTACACGAGGCATATTGCGTGTGCACCAATGGGCTAGAGACAACGGTCTTGAATTAAACGCTCAAAAATCTTTCGTTGTCTCGTTCGGACGGTCCGTAACTCCGTTTTTTTATAATTATCTCGTTAATAATGCCGTCCTCACCAGTACTAACACTATTAGAGATCTGGGTGTGATGCTGGCTGACAATTGCTCTTTTGTTAGCCACATGAACCAGATATATTTGGACATCTCTAGACGTATCGGGATGATACATTTTTTTTCTAGTCCAAGAACTCTGAGTATTTTATTTAAAGCTTTCGTTAGTCCCAAAATTTTATATTGTGTTTGTATTTGGTTCGGTGGCAATTCTCAGGTCCTGAACAAAATCCAACGTAAATGTGTCAGTTTTAATTCCTTTGTGGTAACTCGTATGAAAAACATTAACTCGTTATCTCACCAAGTAACAATCTTTTTAATATTTTATTAAGTGTTTTTCATCACAGAATTGCGGTATTTTCTTTACTTTCTGATTTTAACTTTCTTTCATTAAAGGCGACTCGTAGAGGTTATATTATCAAATCTGCTATTCGTTGGAATTCGCACATTGCACGGATTAATCCTATTAATAAATTAATTAAAAATTACTACGAGAATTTTAAGGACGTCAGCTTATTAGACTCTAACGATCTTCATATTTATTTATTCTCTTAATTTGTTTGAGCTATTTTTATTATTATTTTTTTTTTCTTTTTTCCTTTCTTTTTTAGTCTATTTTATATGTTTCATTAACCCCGTTTTGGGCTTCGGCCTGTTGGGGGGCAACAAACGGCTTCATCTTCCGGTTTACCTGGCGGATTGTATCCCTGCAGTTGCTACATTATTATTATTATTATTATTATTATTATTATTATTATTATTTATTTATTTATTTATTTATTTATTTTTATTTATTTTTAAAATTTTTAAAATTTTTAATAATACCCTTGGTAATAACATCAACAATTCCATTCCATTTGAGTCAAGATAATTTTTACGAAATTTACAAGAATCGTTTACAAAGTTTAATTTTACTTTTTACAACGATTTTTTACACCGATAAGATAATCAATTCTTTCCTATAATATTTCTAGAAGCAATTTCCCTTTCTGGGCTTATATGGATATAAAAAACAGGTATACATAATTAAAACAAATATATATTATTCCATTTAATATACAGGGTGTTTCAAAATTATGTACAATAAATTTAGTGACATATTCTTCAGGTCAAAAGAAGACGAAAATGTTCTATAGCACTTTGTCTGGAAACGATTTATTTACGCGATACAGCCAACTAAACCCGTGGCTCCAAATTACAGGAATTGTTCAAAGTGCTCGCCACCAGCTCGCACGCACGCTTCGGCTCATTGCATGAGCGACCGTCTGATGTCATGGAAGAGTTCGTCGCCAGCATTACGAACGGTTTGGCATGCATTTTCAATTCGTTGTCGCAGATCCATAATGTTAGGAACTTCTGTGCTGTAGACGATCGTTTTCACATGACCCCACAGAAAAAAGTCCAAGGGATTAAGGTCGGGTGATCTTGCAGGCCAGGCTACCGGTCCACCTCGACCTATCCACCGATTCGTGTATGCAGCATTAAGGTGTGCTCGCACAACATGGCTGAAATGTGCTGGAGCGCCATTATGCATGAACCACATGTTAGATCCTATCAAAAGAGGAACATCTTCCAGTAATTCTGGCAATGCATTCTGCAGAAACAAAAGATACGTTCGCTCAGTCAATCGTGGCGGCAACACACAAGGGTCAATTAAGTTATTTCCGACAATTCCACACCAAATGTTCACGGAGAAACGCTCTTGATGCGCTCGAGCTCTGGTAACATGCGGGTTAGCATCTGCCCAATGGTGCTGGTTGTGAGAATTTACGATTCCTGTCTGGGCGACGGTTGCTTCGTCCGTGAAAAGTATCTGGCTGAGACAACTAGGGTCTGCAGCATGACGACGTTGTATCCATTGGCAAAATCGTTGTCGGTGTGGATAGTGCGTTGGGTTCAGTGCCTGAACCAGTTGCAGGTGGTATGGATGCAAAAACTGACGATGAAGAATGCGCCAAACAGATAAGTGCGGAATGTGTACCATGGAAGAAATACGACGGGTGCTTGTCTGTGGTTCATCATATATGATGTCAATTATCACATCCTCCTCATCCGGAGAATGTGCTACAGGCCGCCCTTGTCCTGTTTCACGGCCAAAGGAACCACGCTCCCTCAAATGTCTGTCGACAGATACAAATGTTCGGTTATTTGGCAAACGTCTATTCGGAAAGCGTTCTTGGTAGAGTCTTCTTGCTTCCACAGCATTTCCGTCCGCAAGACCATACATTAGGTGCATGTCAGTGTATTCTGCACTGGAATACGTGTACATGACTTTTTTACGTAAATCGTAATGCGTATGTCAAAGCACGCAAACGTTCTGAAATTTATATTCCTAGTGGATGTACAGTAGTGAAACTACAGTAATGGAAACAACCGTACACAACTAATGGAACAACCCTAAAGTAGGTTTAAATGGAACAAACCACTCAACGTAGTGTTGGGTCGAAACGCTGGAACTGCTAAAATATCGTCCGCTAACTACCGTGCTTCCCTACTGTATGATATTGGATTACTCGCAAACAAATCGTTTCCAGACAAAGTGCTATAGAACATTTTCGTCTTCTTTTGACCTGAAGAATATGTCACTAAATTTATTGTACATAATTTTGAAACACCCTGTATAACGGAAAACATTTTTCGTAAAACTTCTTTTATCCAATTTTGAGCTTATATTTTGTGTTTTTCCAATATAAAAAACTAGACTTAATTAAATTAAAAGATGTTAAATTTAGCATCCATTCTGGTACATTATTAAATAAGTATGGAACATAAAATTGCCTGTCTCGCTTTCCAAAATTATTAAAAACTGGGGTATGACAAAATTTATATTCTTCCTTAAAGAATATTCTTGTTTTTTACGTTTTAAGTAATTTTTCGAAAAATAATTTTGTGTGAAAACCATATATTCAAATAAAGTTTCGATTTTTAAAATTTTTAATTCCTTATATTAAAGATCTATCGGATGTTCTTGTAATTTAGTGCCATATGTCATTTGTTTAATGATTTTATTTCGTATCTTAATAATATCTTTATACTTTATTCCAAATTTATATAAGAATAAGCCATAACGAATCCGTGATTCAAACAACGAAGTATACATCATTTTTCTAATGTAAATAGGGCAATAAGGACTGATATAGTACATTAGACGTATAACTTTATGTAACAATAACTTCAGAGAGGAAATATGTGAATGCCAATTTAGCTGGGCATCAAAATACATTCCAAGATATTTGA
Source organism: Rhysida immarginata (assembly GCA_023313115.1). Lineage (NCBI taxonomy): Eukaryota > Metazoa > Arthropoda > Chilopoda > Scolopendromorpha > Scolopendridae > Rhysida > Rhysida immarginata. Next base: position 342,612 of record JAHWFO010066979.1, on the reverse strand, counting down.
AATTAATGACATCATTTATTTTTGGACACGTGCATGCTGAAGATCTATTACAGTGTATTTCATGAATATAAATTTTTTCTTCAAAGAAATTCACATAATTTTTGTGGGGAATCTTAAATCTCATTAAATGGGTTTTCTGAATATATAAACTTAACATACTACCCAGTATCCACTCAACCACATTCATTAAATTTTGTTGTGTTATCTTAAGTGCCAGCTGTTCGCGTCTGTACATAGTTAATATGGCTATATCATCTGAGTATAAATAAACTAGGGAATCATCAGCACAATTGGGCAAATCATTCATAAAAACATTAAACATGAAAGGACTTAAAACTGAACCTTGGGGGATACCGCATTCCATTTTAGTCCTAGATGATATTTTATCCTTAAAATATACTATGTATTCTCTATCACTCAGAAAATTTTTAATAATATCTAAAAAGCTTCCTCTAATACCGTAATTTTGTAGCTTTATATGTTCATACTGTATGATCTACCATATCATATGCTTTATTAAGATCTAGAAAGACCAAAGTAGCAAATAATCCCTTGTGAAATGCAGAGTTTAGTTTGTCATTCAGATCTACAAGGAGGGTTTGGGTAGAGATCCCTCTTCTGAAACCACAGAGTTCCTTATGGAATATATTATATTTACTAAAAAAAATTTCTAGTTTTTCCTTTATCCAGTATTCTAATATTTTCATCAAATATGATGATATTGCAATAGGTCTGTAATTATTTAAGTTCTCCTTATTACCTTTTTTATGTATAGGTCTTATTTTGATTCTTTTCATTGCATTGGGAATATTTTTATTTTTTAATATTGCACTATATAGATGTTTTAAAGGTTTTAGTAGAGTTTTTAAATTAGTCTTAATATCTCTCGGTCGAATCTTATCGATCCCTGGGTCTTTATTAATAGGTAATTTATTTACTATTCTTACTATATCCGTTTCCTCTATGTCATCTATTATTATCGTATTGCATACACTTTCGTCTCTTATAACATGTTGGTCAGTCTTCATTATTGTTTGTCTAATTTTATCCACTTGTGTTTTGAAATTTTTACTGAAAGCTTCAATATTTTTATCTATAAAATGGTTCGTTTTTATATTTTCTATTTTTCTATTACCTGTTTTTTCTATTATAACAATGTTTTTGTTAAGTTAGTCTTTAACTGTAATTATATTATTATTTGTTTTATCTGTAATCATTGTTCGTTTTGGGCTCATGCCTGTTGAGCAATGTATCAAGAATGTACTGAAATAAAGCGATTGAATGATTGAAAAAAAAATTATTATTATTATTATTATTATTATTATTATTATTATTATTATTATTATTATTAAATGGATTCAAACATTGAGATCTTTTAAATTTATAAAAGCAGCATATTATAGATGGAAAGAATATTATTAATTATTTTGGCAAAGTATTATATTGCTAATCAAGTAATATTGTCATTTTGTCTATAGTATAGTATTGTGAAATTTTAGTTTTTGTAGTTACATGTATTTCTTGCAATGTATCATATTATCCCATA
>JAHWFO010066979.1:248525-340966 GCA_023313115.1 Rhysida immarginata | reverse complement strand
AATTGTTTTTAGTTTTTTTTAAATAAAAAAAATAAAAAAATAAATAAATAAATAAATAAAATTATTATTATTATTTGTCACCCTCAATAATAATTTTATGTATTGTCTTACGGAAACATGGCTTAATGACTCTATCACAGATTACATGTTGTTCGGTGAAGGTTTTAATGTCTACAGATCTGATAGGTCATCTGGTAACTTAGGTGGTAGTGTTTTAGTTGCCATTCCCAATAATTTTGACTCTTGCTCCGTTCCTTTGAGCTCTACTGTCAGTGGCATAGATCTGGTAGCCGTTCGTCTTCGATCGCCATCAACCATGAATTTCAACTCTCGGCTCTTTAGAGAAAGAAAAGATTTAATCATTGTAGTGACTTATGTTCCACCCAACACGTTAACTGGTGATTATGACACTTTCTTGAGTGACTTGTCTGAATTTGTTTTGAGCTGCATTTGTAACACTCCTGTACTGGGCGACTTCATCTATGATGACAATAAGATTTATCCAAGTTCTTCATTTTACGCTAAACATCGGCAACGCTCGACCTCATTTTGGAGCAACGAAACGGGTCTCTCAAACTTCAATCTTGTGCTTAATGCGAGAGAGGAGTCCCTAGACAAGGTGTTCGCCAATTTTAATGTTAACGTTACTGCAAGTAAGAAACTTCCAGTGTCAGCTGATGTTTATCATCCTGTCCTTCTTATTTCTGGCGTTAACACCGCCTTCCAGAAACGTTATACCGACTCGTATGGGTCTCCTTTTAATTTTAGGAAAGGCGACTATTCTGGTCTTTATAATTATCTTGCTACTTATGACTGGGATGATTTTTACTCCTTAGATGGGGTGGATGACAAATGGAATTTTCTTATTCATACCATTTTGGTTGCTATTAACATTTTTGTCCCAAAGTCGAACAAAACTGGCATAATTACACAGATTCCCAATCTGGATTCGCCAGGATACTATCAAATTATGGCACTTGAAGACTGCGAAGCATAAGCTTTGGAAAAAGACTGAAGATCCCTATTATTATAATGAATTTAAAACACTCAGAAAAAATTATAAACATGCTTGTAAAGTTGATTATGACCTTTACTATAGAAGTGTCGAGAATTCTTTGAACTCTTCTCCGGCCTCATTCTGGAGCGTGACCAAGAAGCTTTTGGGTAACGGCTTCCGTCAAGGTTACAATGGTGAATTATTATCGAAAACAGATATTTTGGACTATTTTCAGTCGAATTTTGCAGGGAATGAGATAACTGAGGTTAACATTCAGAATCTTCAGAAATACTGGGATAGAGTGGAGGTGAAATTTAATGCACCCGCTTTGACAACTTCTGAATTACTCTCTATTGGGAACTCCCTGTCTGCCTCCAAATGTTATAATTATTACGGCTTTCCTGACTATATTTTCAAGGGCTGTCTTCACGCGATTTGCAACCCTTTATGTGACATTTAAACCTCTGTCTGTCGCAAGGTACTTATCCTATCGATTGGAAGACTATTTTTATTCTTCCTATCCCTAAAATTGTGAAACCGACCACACCGAAAGATTATAGACTTATCTCATTTCCTGCAAAGATTCTCGAAACCTTCGTTGCTAATCATCTTTCAAAATTTGTTGATCCTTATCTTCCTGATATTCAGCACGGCTTCCGCAAGGCCAGATGGACTGAAACTAATCTTGCTGTGTTAACTTCTTACCTCTCGAAAGCTATTGATACTCGTCATCAAGTGGATGTAATTTACTTGGATTATTCTAAAGCCTTCGATAAGGTTCATATTAACCTTCTTCTCCAGAAAGTAGAGATTATGGGATTCCAATTAAATATGCTATCCTGGATGCGCTCTTTTTAACTGATAGATATTTTATGCTTTATCCTGTAAATAATTTCTGGAAATTTGGTAAAATCAATAGTGGTGTTCCTCAGGGTTCTCCCCTGGGACCGCTGCTATTCAATATCTACTCTGCAGACCTAATAGCTTCTTTACCAACTAATGATGTTCAAATTCTAATGTATGCGGATGATCTTAAAATTTTTTCGTGCATTAACAGTTGGCAAGACTGTATTAAAATGGAAGAAACGTTGGACTCAATTCTCTCCTGGTCTAAATCGAACGGATTAAGTCTTAACTAGAGCAAATCACACGTAGTTTCTTTCTCCAGGAAAGTAACAAATTTTATTTTTGATTACAAGATTGGTCATGATATCATTGGGAAAAAAGATGAAGTTAAAGATTTAGACATTTTATTTAATTATAACTTATCTTTTACCCCGCATATTGATAACATCATAAGAGATGTCTCCCGTAGAATTGGCCTCTTAAAAAGGCTTACCGCATTTTTCAAAAATCCATTAACTATCGTAGAGTTATTTATTTCTATTGTACAAGGTGATTATAATTAAAGTCCCTTTGTAAAAATGCTATAAAAAAACAACCATGAGTCCGAATGACTTCAAATTTGGACTGAGCATTCTTGAAGAAGGGGCATTTGATATGGGATAAGAAAAAAATAGTTCCAAAATTTATCACTAGATGGCGCTGTAAGCGGCATAACGGAAGCGGATTCAGCTAGAAGTGACATTTTGAATTGAAATACGACGGCTTTGGCATGAGTTGTTTATGGCATGATGTTTTTACATTAAAGTTGGTCAAGGAATGCAATTGACACTAAAACAAGTTAAACATGATTTTTTTTTTATTATACAGTACATAATATGCCGCTTACAGCGCCATCTAGTGATAAATTTTGGAACTATTTTTTTCTTATCCCATATCAAATGCCCCTTCTTCAAGAATGCTCAGTCCAAATTTGAAGTCATTCGGACTCATGGTTGTTTTTTTATAGCATTTTTACAAAGGGACTTTAATTATAATCACCTTGTAGTTCCTAAAGTTACATATGGTGTGTTAATTTGGTTTACTCATCACACTCAAAACTTTTTACTTCTACAAAAGAAATTTCTTGCATTTTTAAATTTTCTCTCAAAAAAATATAACAAGCATGATCTCAATATGGAATTTATAAATGTGTTTACTCTTTCCAATATCATTGGTAATATTTTTCTTAATGTCGTTAAGAGGATTGTTTCTGGGGCTGTTTGGATGCCCAAGGTTCTGTCATCTATCGGGCTATCAGTTCCTAGAAAAATTCGTCATAAGTGTCTTACTTTAATAACTCCTAGTACGAGGACAAATATTGGTGAGATTACTCCTTCGTATAAACTTGTGACTTTGTATAATAAAAACCTTTCTCAAAAAGATGTAGACATTTTTAATGACCCTACCAATTCTATTTTTAAGATTTTAAATATCTGATTTTGATTTATTTGTTCCGAAATGTAATCTTTTTCTTTTGATTCCTTCCCCCCGCTTGGGTTTTACCACCTGTAGGGGCAGTTTGTATTTGCTTGTACATTCTGATCTGATTAAATTAAATTGAATTAAATTAAATTAAATTAAATTAAATTAAATTAAATTAAATTAAATTATTATTATCAGTCGCAGTATCTATTCAATGAAATAAAACGTGTGAAAAATGATTTTACACTTTCATTTTCTTTTCTCGAATTCTTAATGCATTAGCTTAAAAAATGAAAGCTTACTGTAATAATAAGAGTTCGTTACTGAAACTGTACTTCTTCCTGATCAGTACAAAATAATAATAAATTATAATTCCACTGAGATGGCATGCACACATCATCAGCAGATGTACCAGATTTTGCTGCCTTCACTTTTTTAATTCTTTCCGAAACACATCGCTAGTTATTATTTTATTTATTTTTTTACTATTTCTGTTGTGGTCGTTTAAATCGTTATTTTATAAAATTTCAATAATTTGTCATAGGCCTTGGTTTTCATTTCTTTATTGGAATACGAGTCATCTTTTATCTTCCATAGACAGGTGATTTTCTTATAGTTCTATGAAAGAAGTAAAGAACGCTGGCTTGTCATCCATCTCACAACAGGCCAAAAAAATTTAAGCTTGCTTAAAAGTTTTTTGCCTACCATCGAATGAATAAAAATAGACCTTTCAGGCACGGTGACTGCAGTCAAAGTGAAAGTGTGTGGTTGCTTTGGCCTTGAGACCTAAAACCGTGAGATCCTGAACTCTGAACTGATCACACGTGAAATCATCGTCTTCAGCCGCTCACACATCAACAGTTCCATCCTGCCGCCAGGCTATGATCTTAAGATGGACTTACGTGTGCTTTCAGTTACTACCAACTGACAGATTAATATCTTCAGTTAAACTGTAAGTGTGTGGGGCGCTTTAGAAGTAAGAGTTCTTAGCACTTAAAGATTTCTTAAAAATCTTTAAAAATGATTAGTAACGGGAGATAATGGAGAGTTAGCAGACTATTCAGATGGAGTGAAAAGACGACAGAAGAAGCAGTCTGTTAGCTGCGTGCTGTATTCAACAAATGATAAGCATGTCAATAGAATAATCGGTGACCGCTAGACTACACAAAGTTAAGAATGGCCATGTTTTCCTTCAAGACATCTGGAGTAGAGTGGGAATTTTAACAACATCAAATGTACATCTAAAGTAAGATTACGTGACTATGAAATTACTTAATAAATTTTTCTCTCGAAAAAAGGAATGAAAAATTTTGCGACCTGGGTTCGAACTAGGAACTTCGACTATCACGGCCAATGCCTCTACCAGTTGGGCTATCGCAGACACCAGGATAGCCATGCTGTCACAAGGAATCTTAAAGACAACCAAGTTGTCGAAGGTTGAAAGCCAATTGAGAAGCGGGCACCCGGCTCAGAGATCGAGAATTTCTCCTATCCAGGAGGTTCCTGGTTTGAATCCAGGTCGCAGGATTTTTTTTTCCATTTTTCGAGATATAAATTAATACATCATGTTTGGAGGTCATCTCCAGTCTATATTTATTTATTTAGTTGTGAGTTCATTAAACTTTCTAATGGTTTGGATAGGAGATATTCTCGATCTGTGAGCCGGATGCCCGCCTCCCATTGGGCTTTCAACCTTTGACAACTTGTTGTCTTGTAACAGTATGGCTGCTCGGGTGTCTGCCATAGCCCAACTGATAGAAGCATCGGCTGTGATAGTTGAGGTTCCTTGTTCGAACCCATGAAGCAGAATTTTTCCTTCCATTTTTTGAGAGAAAAATTAAAACATCATGTTTGGAGGTTATCTCCAGTCTATATTTATTTATTTATTTGGAAGAAATTATTTAGGCTAGTTGTGGCCTACATAGAGAGGTCAATCCATTCTGAGCATATAATAAATTTTTTTTTCTAATTTTCATTTTGAGTTTTTATTTTGTATTAATTCTAAACGTTTTCATGTGTTTTTCATGTGTATTTTCAAGATATTGCAAAATTTAGTAAAAAAAAGTCCGAGCCACTCCGGGGTTATCACCTACCTTATTTGGTAACACAGCTGATCCAAACATGTCATAAAAATACATTAGACTATCATTTTAATCTGAGGCAATTCAAGAAGAGGTTAAATAAAGTCCCGGTATATAAACTAGAATTCCCGTTTTTGAATTTTTCTAAGAAAAGATAGTCCCTTCGCTCTGTGTTTTACTGATTGAGTTATTATTTAACCAAACTGGTGTTATAATTTAACTTCTTGAGATTGTTCTGCTTACCTCCAAGTAAAATTAATTATCCCAGGCAACGCCGGGTCCTCTGATAGTCTATATATAAAGAAGAATATTCGTGTGTATTTTTCTTATATAAATCTGCAGTTTTATTCCGATCCTGATGAAATTTTGCACAAGTGATCTTCAAAGAATGAGGAAGGTCACTGTCTACCTATATATTTCGAAAAAATAGTAATTATCGATAATAAATCTCAGGACTAACAATGCAAGGCAAGGATTATGCAATAATAGGTATCAACAATGTTAAAAACACGCAATTGACAAACACTTTGCACGGACCAACAATATATATCTCATCTATCTATACATATAATAAAACTGTATTTGATCCGATATCTGTACATGGAACAAATTTAAGAAAATCTTATGTCACAGCTTTTACTAACACTACCAGAAGCCAAAACAATCATTTTTAGAATTTTTGTCTGTCTGTCTGTATGTTTGTTTGTTTGTTACCTCATCACGCAAAAACTGCTACACGAAAATGAACGCGGTTTTCATATTGGCATTGTTTAAAGTGTAACTTAAAAACTGTTGTATGTTTTATCGTGATATGGCATTTAGAAGTCAAGTTATTGGCGAAAATTTCTTAAGTTGGTGGTTGAATAAAAGCTGACATGCGGTCAAGGTATATTTTAGTTCACAAAACAATCAACTATGTAACAATGTGTTACGAGTTCAGCAACAAATTCGTAGCATTAGCTGACAGTTTTGTTACGTTGTACGATTGTTAAAGTACATTGTTAATTTGGACATTGATAAGTTACGACTGTACCAAACTTATGCAATGGAGCGGGCAAATTCGACTCTTCAATATAACTCTGGATTATTAGAGTACGGCAATTACCTTTCCCAATGCTAGCAGATAATACAGGTTGTTCATTGGTTGATTGAGGTCACTTGAGTTTTTTTTCAGCCATCTTTGACCCAAACATTTATACATTTATTAAGGTTTATTATTTTAAATTGTAAACAAAATTTAAAGGAAAAATAATAGCTACTAGAAAAATGGTTTCACGCTAACGATCTCTTCTTACTTCTGTTTCTGCACGACCTAAATGAGCACGATTGAGACGTCCAGCAGAATGCTAACCGTAACGTCCAGCGTTTAGAGTCACATCAATCTAGAAGAGCGATGTCTTGAGCTCTAGAAACTCTATCCGAGCGTGAAGCGCGGTTGAGTTACTCCCGAGCGCAGTCCGCTCGCAGTTGCTCTCTAGAGACACGCGCTCAATGTGACCCACGTTTGGATGCTAATACTGAGTGATCCAAAACTCGTGCACATCGACATAAAAAAACAGATGACATTAAATAACACTTCTTATTACTACATAATATACTAATTACACAACGCGTCTATATTTTTACAACAGATGCCCAAGATATAAATGTTTCAACGCAGCCGATGAAACTTTTCAACTATTAATTTAATTATAGACAATCAAATTAGGATGTACGCGATTTTTGGATCACCATGTAGAAATCGAAATACTGCAGAACAGAGTAGAGTAGAGTAGTCTGAATAGAGTAGTGCAGAACGTGAACGTCGTTTGAGTGGCGACCGGTCTCGCCAAGGTGAAGCTTGAAATGTGGAAACTAAATAAGATTGTGAATTTATTTTACTCTCTACGACATAAAATATCACAATATCTGGAGACTGATGAGGAATAGGAATTATATTTGTTTACTGAGCATTTCAGCCATGAGCTTTCCTCGCTTATTGAAGACAGAAGAGCAGTATAGGCTTCGTTTGTCTGCCATCAGGCGTTGGTACCATGAGAGACAAATTGTGGTAGTGAATCATTTGACACAGGAACGCAGTCGTTCGGAGCAAATCAGATCACTGAAGGTGCATTTTTGCCCACATTCAAAATACAGAATCAAGTTTATCACTTTTTGGCATTTGAATTACCAAGACCAGGTAAATGTTAGGTGAAAACATATTTGTAACTTGTATGCTGAATTATTAAGTGGGCTGCAAAATATGCTTCATTGTGTGAACCAATATGTAAACTGTTTCACACTTGCACTTGATACTGTTCCCAATGTTAATCGGAATAACCACAAGTTTGTAATTGCTGCCGACAAAAGACTAACAGGAGCTCACCTAGGTCAATACAGTGCTCCTACCACGAACGAAATAGCCGTCCTTTTGGTCCTCGTAATAGGAGGGATATTTTATTATGTACACAAGATGATCGTCTTCAAACACATCGCGCCTATGGTTCATTGGAGTACCCTTTAATGTTTTGTCGATGGGAAGACTGCTATAATTTTCCCTGTTTGGGACACTTTTGCACTTTTGCATGTCTAAGTCTGTGGAAAATCGACGACCTCGCAAAGCATCCTTGAGCGGCTCAAGCAGATGAAAGTCTGAGGGAGCAGGATCTGGGCTGTAGGGAGGGTGTTCCAGCACCTCAAAATTCAACTTGATGATTTTGATGGTTTGAACCAGAGAAATTGAATCGCTGTTTGTTATTCCTCCTTGGTGCAAACTGCTAGCGGAGAGGACATGTTTATAGAGTTAGAGCCAGAAAGCACATGACGCGATCAGTATCAAATTTCGCACACGTTATCGTAGTCGTACCAACTCTAAGCACGCATGCGCAAAAGACTGTAATGATAACCGTGTTATGGCGAAAGTGTAGATAATTTTTGACTTGCCCTCGTATAATCCAGTTGCGTCAGAGGAAGCATATCTATCTTGAAAGATTTCGTGGACTTTTCAGTCAGTTTTAATTAGATATGTATGCCAAGATAGAAACTGAGCGTCTGATTTTCAACCGCAATAATCAAAGGCAATAACGTGCGAAAAATTATGTTGACCTTAGAAACGATTAGCAGCGGGATACCGATGGTGTAAACGTGAGCAGAATGGTGATTTTCTCATCCAAATTCACTGGAGTCCGAGATATATGCACAAGCGCATTGAAGATGCTTTTTTATGTCTCAAAATATGGTGGAGCAGATTTATTTATTACCATGATGACCAATCCGAGGTGGCTTGACATAAACACCAACTTGCTTCCTGGGCAGACATCCTATGACAGGAACGACTTGATATTTTGGGTATTTCACTTAAAGCAGAAGCGTCTGATAGACTTACTTACAAAAGAGAATGCATTTGGAGCTCCGATGCTACATGTGCTCAATAGAATGGCAGGAACATGGTTTATCACAATAGTATAATCTTTTATCCAAATAAGAACCCCAGAAAACTATTGATTGCGTGAAAGAGCCTAAAAATGAGCAAGCGACTGCAATAAACCGCAGCATTTTGCAAAATATTGAAGTGAATGAGGTGATATATAATTCTCTAAATATGGTCTTGGATCAAACTGATGCCACCACTTATCCGGTAGAGTTTCTTTAAACTTAAAGCATCCGGACTTCCCGCGCATAATATTGCCCTGAAAGTCGGTGTTCCGATGATGCTTTTTCAGAACATAATCCCTCAGAATACTACTCGGCTTAAAGTAGTATCACTACAAAATAATATTTTTGAAGCAGAAATCCTTATGGGTTGTGTTACTGATGAGATAATTTTCATACCCAATATACTCTCATTCCTAATAACTTTCACTTTCAATTATGCGCGTGCGATTCCCAGCCAGCGTCTGTTTGGCTATGACCATTAAGAAGTCATAAAGGCAGATATTCCGGGCCGCTGGTCTAGATCTCAGAACCAGCTGCTTCTCGCACGGACAATGTATGTAGCCTGCTCTCGGGTCGAAATAATCTGTTCATAGCAGCTTTTATGGGAAAAACGGAAAACGTTTTAATAAAGAAATCCTTTAAATAAACGGCTAATTAAGCTGTACCTTAAGCAATAAAAAACGTGTTGGCTTACCTCTTTTTTATAACTATTATTATTTATTTATTTTAATATTGTGATCCAGTACGTCCATCCAAGGACTGCATGGCCAGAGGTCGATGAGTTGGGTCCCTGGATGGACCTGCATTGACGACTGTGTATGATGGTCGCAGCAGCTAGGAGGGGGGGTTGAAGTCTCACTGATGGTCTCCCATCCAGTGACTAGCCGTACCTGATGTTGCTTAACTTCACAGAAGTGTGTCTAGTGAAAGACCACCAGCCACGGCCTCTTTTATTCCGTTTCATGTTCGTTGTATATAAATTCCTTTGTGTCAATAAAGAATGTTTTTATTGTATTCTATTATAAAAAGGTTACTGACATACATAAACATATCATAATTTTTATAATTTCCAATTTTTTAAAACTATATCCCGGTTTAGAATTTTTAAACTTCCACTGAAGTTGCGGGCATCAGCTATACACTGTCCAACGAAAGTTGGAATGGGCGTGTCCAGTTAAACTTCCTATTTCAATTGTTAGACATTGTTGATTCTACTTTGGCAACAATATCTAACAATTGAAATAGGAAGTTTAACTGGACACGCACACTCCAACTTACGTTGGATAGAGTATAGTGAGCAAGAATGCAAGGCAAAGTTGGTGCAATATAAAAAATGAGTCAATTTATAACATTTAAAAAAGTTTTTTTCTAAGTTTAATTATGAATTTATACTGTGTATAATTCTAAGCGTTTTCATGTGTTTTTCATGTATATTTTTAAGATATTGCAAAATTTAATAAAAAAAAAGTCCGAGCTACGCCAGGGTTATCACCCAGCTTATTTGGTAGCACAGCAGATCCAAACATGTCGTAAAAATATATTTTGACTAAATTCTGTGTGAATGAGAATATTCTTGAAACGGAGGTGCTGATAAAGCAATGACTGAACGTTCGTTTCCAAGAATTATCAATAATGAGCATAAAATGATGATATACTGACAGGACAAAAAAGGTAGCGTCTATTCAGGAGGAAAGGAGTCATTTGTGTCCACCTTGAGTTCCTTATCAAACGTCCAAACGACTGGTAAACATTTATGTGTCTGGAAAGGAAAGAGAAATAAGGAGGATTGGTCAGAAAAAATCGGCAGCTAAAACAAAATAAGCTATCCAAGCATTGGAAACATATGAACAACGTGAGATTCGCATAGATTAAGATGGTATAAGAGCTTCTACGTCAAGGGCGAGAAAGACTTGGGTCAATGGAATCCAGTGATATTCGCAGGTAGCGAGGATGGAAATCATTTTAATCTGAGGCATGTCAAGAAGAGTTTAAAGAAAGTCCCAGTATATCAACTCGAATTCCTGTTTTTTGGATGTTTCTAAGAATGGATAGCTCCTTCGCTCTGTGTTTTATTGATTGAGTTATTATTTAACCAATTTGGAGTTATAATTTAACTTCTTGAGATTGTTCTGCTTACCTACAAGTGTAATTATCCCAGGCAACGCCGCGTCCTCTACTAGTTTATGTATATAAAGAAGAATGTTCGTGCGTATGTTTCTTATAGAAATCTACAGCTTTATTCCTATCTTGATGAAATTTTGCACAATTGATGTTCAGAGCATGAAAAAGGTCACTATTTACTTTAGATTCCGAAAAAATAATAGTCGATTATAGATCGATATTCTAAATGATGGCAGAGCATATTAATATCGAACATCTCATGACCAATGCAAGGCACTGTGTGTGCAAAATAGGTATCAACAACGATATCAACACGCAATTCATAAATACCGTGCACGGGCCAACAATATGTATCTCGTGACCAACTTTGCAAAGCAATGTTGGCGCAATATAACTAAGTTTCCACCTCTAACAGTGCTTAGAATTCCTGTTATTCAGGCTTTTCTTAGAAGTGAGAGTTCTTAGCACTTAACAATTTCTTGGAAGTCTTTAAAAATGATCAGTAACTTGAGATAATGGAGAGTTAGCAGACTATTCAGAAGGAATGAAAAGACGACAGAGGAAGCAGTCATTTAACTCCGTGCTGTATTTAGCAAATGGTAACCATGTCAATAGAATTATTGGTGACCGCTAGACTACACAAAGTTATCAGTGGCCAAGTTTTTTTTTTAGACTTCGAAAGCAGTCCGGGAACTGCAACAACATCAAGTGTATATCTAAAGTAAGATTACGTGACTAAGAAATTATTTAGGCTAACTGTGGCATACATCCCTTTTCTTATACAAATCTATAGTTTTATTCCTATCTTGATGGAATTTTGCTCACTGGACCTATTGAGCCTGATGAAGGTTACTGTCAACCTTAGTTCTCGAAAAAAGTAATCGTTATCGATAATAAATCGATATTCATGATGATGGCAGTGCAAATTAAGAAGAAATGTCTCATGACCAACAATGCAAGGCAAATTTTGTGCAACAATACGTATCAACAATCACATATACACGCAATACACAACACTAAGGACGGACCAACAATAGATATCTCATGACCAACAATGCAAGGCAAAATGTGTGCTATAATAGTCCCGACTTGTTCGCATCAACAATGGTATCAATACCAAATTCACCAACAACAACGAGCAGAAAATGAAGATGCAATGTAACAACAATCATTTCCCACAATTATAGCAATCAGATGAAATGATGATGTAATGATGGAAAGTTCTTTTCAAAGAATTATAACAATGAATATAAACTGACGATGCAATAAACAGAACATTCTTACCCAAGAATTACATATTACAATGTACAGGAAATGAATATAGTGGACGATGTAGATAGGGCAGTCTCTCTAGATGAGGCAAAGGAGATACACGTGTCTCACTTCAATTCCCTAACAGGTTTTCAGACGATTCGGTAAAATGTGTGTGTTTTTCACGTTTGAGCAGTGCATAACCTATTATAGTTTTATTCCGAGTAAAGGAATACATCAACTAGATTCATCAAACCAAACAGTAATCGATTTATCTGTGTTGTGCTATTTTATTAATCGTTCGAAGGATCCATATTAATTCCTACATATCGAAATGCCACCAGAGAAAACAAAGAGCATTGGTCAGAGAAACCCTGAAGCTAAGATACAAAAATCTATCCAAGCATCGGAAACACCTGAACAAAGGGAGCTTCGTCTGCAGCAGGCGTGTATGCGAGCTTGTACCTCAAGGGCAAGGGAAACTACGGAGGAAAGAGACCTGCGTGTACAACGAGTTCGAAGTAGATCGGAAGAATTAAGGGTGGTGAATCGACATTCTGATTTACAATTAGGAGCATCTAATTAAAATATAAATACGATTACTCATATCTCCGTAAAGTCCTAATAGGAATGATTGGGATATCGTATGTAACCATCGTCAGGGTAAGAAATATAACATCAATCATTAGGAATATGTTTCTCTAATGTAAAATTGAAGCTGCCGCCACTTAAAGAGCCTCATAAACCAGTTTTATTACTTATCTGCTAACTAGTGATGGGAGTAATCGATAAAAAAGTCGATACTACCGGCACCAACAATAACCGCGAGTAATCGATACTTTTAGAGAACAGTAATCGATACTCAACTATCGCGACACCATGCGAAAGTTGCAAATGACAATACATCAAAAGGAAACGATACCTTACCACTTAAGCCAATGGGCTAATTTAGCCGAATTCACATCTTATTGGTTGGTCAGTGTAGCATATATAAAACCGGTTATGATGCAGAAGATGAAGCAGGCTGAGGACGAGCTGAGGCTGAGGACGATCAGGGCGATCAGGACGATCAAAACGGACTAGCTCTTCAAGGTATCACTCTACTCTCTATTCAGATATCATTTCATTACTCTCATTTCACAGTGCGCCCTTTTCAGGGCGATATTCGCCTTCTGTTACGCCTTATGTGCTGGTCACTGGCGTTGGAATTAATATTCCCGTAAACCTGACTTCTTCTTTTTTTTTCTTAAAGCTAGGTGCGTCCTGCTTAGGACGGCTTCTTTAGTACACACCTACTGAGAGGTTGGTGGGCGGCGCTGAGTGTATATATTTAGATATGAGGGCTTCGTCCAATTGAACCACGTTGAAGTCGGCTAAAAAGCATTTGCTAGTGGCGGATGTTAAAACTGTGTCCTGCGAAAAGGCCTAACGGGATGCCTGCTTGGATGCTAGGTTTTCTGCTTTTGACCTAGTGTTCAACGAAATGTTAGAAGCTCGCCGGGATGAAATAAACCCTAAGTATAGGGCACTGGAAGAGAAAGTCGAATCCCTACACAAAAGTCTTGAGGAGAAGTTCGAAGGTATCAACAAGGAAATTAAGGACACTCGTAGAGATGTTATTGACAAGATAAGCGAACTTAAGGAAACATTGGGAAAAGCTCCGGGACCCCGAAGGCAGGAAACTCCACGGAAGACAAACGGGATGATAACAGCAAGGTAAGTAATGTTTTAAAAACTATTTCCTATTCTGATAGTGTGGCGTCTATGGATATAATAGAAAATAGTGACTGTACGACAAACGTTGGCTGTAAGAGACGTCACTCTGATGGAACCGATGAAGAAGTGGATGACAGTCTCTGGATTGGTGTTATTAATAAAAAATTCAGGAAAGGCAACAGGATCGATAACCTAAAGACCATCTCCAGAGTAAACGAAGAAATCGTCAGCGCGTCCAGAATAAGGAATCCGAAGAATGTAGTGAGTCGCTCGGCGAATGAAAACCATAGGATCACATAGAGGTATGTCCCGCCGATTATCGTGCGGACTGATGGCGTCCCGTTTAGGACGATTTTAACCGAGCTCGAGAACCATGTTCCAGTGGAAAAGATTACCGTTCATGCGGGCAGAGCTGAAACCGTCAAAGTTAAATGTGAAGACGAAGAAACTCACAACAGGTTAGTCTCTGGAATTAAGTCTGACAATATTCTAAAAATTCAGCATTATCAACTGAAGGCCGAGAAGGTTCTGAAGTTCGTCATTCGAAAGGTCGATATAACCTATGATCTCATTGATTTCCAAGAAGACCTAAAAAGAGCCAACTACTTCCCGGAAAAGTTAATCCAACTGAGGAAAGCCAAAGGATCTATTGATATGCCGATGGTTTTAATTCTGCTTCCGAACAGCGAACACAACCAGTCATTGAAAAACATAACACGTATTCGGCCGCTTGCAGTATCAGTGGAGGCCTTTCGAGGGAACAACACGCCACTACAGTGCTACAACTGCCTGCGTACGTATCCATGGGCTGTACGTACAGTGCTACAACTGCTACAACATACAGTGCTACAACTGCTACAACATACAGTGCTACAACTGCTATAACATACAGTGCTACAAATGCTACAACATACAGTGCTACAACTGCTACAACATTCAGTGCTACAACTGCTACAACGTATCCATGGGCTGTACGAAAGATCCTCGTTGTAATAAATGTGCTGAGGGGCACCAGTCAAGAGATTGCCCCAAGATCAAAAGACAATACCTCCAAAGTGCATCAGATGTGGTGGACAGCACACTTCAAGCTACACGAAATGTCCAAAATACCCCTAGGCTCAAAGGATCCTAGTTCTAAAGTGACAGCAGGCAAATCCTATGCTGCCGCTGTGTCTATGCCAGAAGATAAAGGCCTCAACATCAACGACCTACCAGGTATGTATAAGCAATTATGACGTATCTTTCATCTGTTTTCTAATCTAGGCAAAAGTTACCCACAGTTGAGTGGGCTCCTTACGACCAACTAATTTTTGTATGGCTGCACAACTTTATACAATAATCAACAAAGGTGAACTTCTATGTGTAATATGGAACGCTAGGGGCATTCCCCGAAAGCATATAGAGTTTCACAATTTTCTGATAAAGCAAGAAATCAACGTTGCTACTCTGTGAAACTCACCTCAAACCAATCCAAGACTTCAAGCTACCTGGCTATCGTGTGTACCGTAAGGAATGAATGGCTTTAAATGCTGCAAGATGTACTTCTGGGGGCGCTGTGATCATCATTAAGACGGTAATTACACACCAAGAATTAATCTCCAAGTCTTATGCAAGTATGGAATCGGGCTCCATCATTATAAATGATGTCTCCTGTGGTGAAGTGAAGTTCGTGGCACTCTACAATTCACGTAAACATTATCTTGATATTAGCGAGCTTGATGAACTCTTCAGTGGTAACACTCCAGTCGTCCTGGCTCATGACCTAAATGCCAAACACCCAAGCTGGAACTCCAGAATGCAGAATTACAATGGCATGATTCTCTATAATTAAATACAAGGAAAAGATGATATCATCACTGCTGTACATGTGGAGGACACCTGCTACTGCGGCCACTCCCCTAGTAGTGATGTTTTGGACAACTCGCTCTTGAAGGGTTTCTTCAAACCGTACAATATCTTCACGATTGATGACCTTTCTTCTGACCACAAACCTGTGGCGTTGAACTTTGACAATGTCGATGTATCTTTCCGAGAGGAAATGATACATCATCAAGACTGGAAGCTCTACAAAAATATCCTTAAGGACTATGGCTGCCATCCCGACGTTTCTTACTGCACAGAGAACATCAATCAACGTGTTGAAGACATCACCAGATGTATTAACAGTGCCATAGAAGCTAGTTAATATCCATCAGAGAATAAACCTCCTCATCGAATTCAACTCACTACTGGAATCCAACGCCTAACTGCTGTAAGAAAAAGGACCCGTAGACTATGGCAACGCTATTGTGACACTTGGCTCAAAACCAAGAACAACACTCCAGAGCGAAGAGTCCAAGTGGAGATAAAAGACCTGCGCCAGATAGAATGACAAACTCAAATTCTTGTCGGCTCACGACAATTCCATCTGGAGTATGGTCTGAGCTTTACAGAAGAATAATAATAATACGCTTCTTCCACTCCGTACACCACAAGGTGACTATGTGCAAACTGATCAGGTCAAGGCACAAGTAATTGCAGATTCACTAGAAATGCAATTTTTTATTCCTAACATGTGGAAGATGGTCTTGTCAACTTTCATGAAGTCCCGCAGCTTTTAATGAAGAACAACATCGAGGCCGGAGAGATCGCCACCTTTATAAGTAAACTGAAAAAGAAGAAGGCTCCAGGGAGAGACAAGGTGAGCAATAACGCCCTTATTAATCTCCCAAAGAACACTATTAACTATCTCACCAATATCATTAGCGACTGCAGGAAATTTTCTTACTTCCTTGCATCTTGGAAACAATCTATTGTTTTGAGTATCCCCAAGCAGGGGCAAGACCCAGCAATTCCCTCGAGCTACCGGCCTATTAGTCTGCTCCCCTCAATGTCTAAAGTTTTGGAAAAAATGATTCTCGTCAGATTCCACTGTCTCGAAACAGATCTACTTCGGAAAAATTAGTTTGGCTTTCGTGCCACCCACTCTTGTCAGATGCAGATATTGAGGCTCGTTGAAGACCTGAGCACCTCCTTGAACCTTTCCAGGTATTGCAGAGTGGTTTTTCTTGATATCAGTAAAGCACTTAACCAAGTGTGGCATGGGGGCCTTGACTACAAGATG
This sequence comes from Rhysida immarginata, assembly GCA_023313115.1. Classification (NCBI taxonomy): domain Eukaryota; kingdom Metazoa; phylum Arthropoda; class Chilopoda; order Scolopendromorpha; family Scolopendridae; genus Rhysida; species Rhysida immarginata. The sequence continues at coordinate 323,976 of JAHWFO010066979.1, read as the reverse complement.
ATTAGAGACGGGTTCCCTCCCGATTTGATTTTCAAGGTGAAATCCTTTCACACCGACAGGTCTTACCAAGCTAGAGTTTGTGAAAATCTATGCACACACCATGTTGTAAAAGCCCGTGTCACTCAAGGTTTTGTCCTTGGGCCCGTGCTGTTTAATTATTTTGTGCATGTTTTCCCGAAACCCAAAAATTGTAATCTATATTTTTATGCTGACAATACTGCCATTATGACATGGTTAAATAAGCCAGCTCATGTTATCACTCCTCCACAGCACGCCTTGAAGATATTGGAAGACTGGTTTAACTGCTGGAAGCTGAACCTTCAAGAGAAAGTTCAAGTGTCTCCCAGAGTCTCTTGTTCTGATCAACAAGAAATTGGACTGGGTAGACAACTACAAATATCAATGACGTCTCCTGTGGTTAAGTGAAGTTCGTGGCGCTCTACAATTCACTTAAACGTTATGTTGACATTAGCGATCTTAATGAACTCTTCAGTGGTGACACTCCAGTTGCCCTGGCTGGTGACCTAAATGCCAAACACCGAAGCTGGAACTTTAGAACGCTGGACTACAACGGCTTGATTCTCTTTAGGTACATACGTACCGGTAAAAGATAATATAATCGCGGCTGGACCCGTGGAGGACACCAACTACTGCGACCATTCCCCTACTACTGACGTTTTGGACATCTCGCTCTTGAAGGGTTTATTCAAACCATAAGTTATCTTCACGAGTGATGACCTTTCTTCTGACCACAAGCCTGTGGCGTTGAACCTTGACAATGTCGATATAAATTTCAGAGACGAACTCATACATCATCAAAACTGGAAGCTCTTCAAAGATATTCTTAAGAACTTTGCCTGCCATCCTGACATTGCTTAATATATGGAGGGCATCGATCAACGTGTATAAGACATCATCAGATGTATTAACAGTGCCATAGAAGCTACTAACTATCCATCAGAGTATAAACCTCCTTATCGTATCCACCTCACTACTGCAATCCAATGCCTAATTGTTGAAAGAAACAGGACCCATAGACTATGGCAATGCTATCGTGAATCTTGGCTCAAAACCAAGTACAACAGGCTAGTGCGAGGAATCCAAGTAGAGATAAAAGAGCTTCGATACGCTAGATGGAATAACAAAATCAAAAGCTTGTCGGCTCGCGACAGTTCCATTTGGAGTATAGTCAGAGCATTACAAAAGAAGAAGAATGAGATGCTTCCTTCATTCCGTACACCACAAGGTGACTATGTGCAAACCGATCAGGACAAGGCCCAAGTCATTGCAGATTCACTAGAAATGCAATTTGTTACTCTTATCACCAAGAATCCATCCCGAGAGTCAAATCATGTCTCAGCGTGTGGAAGATGGCCTTGTCAACTTTGATAAAGTCCCGCAGCATTTAACGAAGAACAACATCGAGGCCGGAGAGATGGCCACTATCATAAGTAAACTGAAAAAGAAGAAGGCTCCAGGGAGAGACAAGGTGAGCGATAACACCCTTATTAATCTCCCAAAGAACTCTATTGACTATCTCATCAATATCATTATCAACTGCTGGAAATTTTCTTACATCCCTGCATCTTGGGTTTGAGTATCCCGAAGCAAGGACAAAACCCAGCAATTCCCTCGAGCTACCGACCTCGTGTCGGCTCCCCTCAATGTCTACAGTTTTAGAGAAAACGTTCCTCGTAAGATTCCAAGAATACTATTTCGCCAATTATCTACTTCGCCAATGATCTACTTTTGCCACCCACTCTTGTCAGATGCAGATATGGAAACTCTTAGAAGTCCTGAGCACCCCCTTGAACCTTTCCAGATACTGCGGAGTGGTATTACTCGATGTCAGTAAAGCTTTTGACCAAGTGTGGCATGGAGGCCTTGTCTACAAGATGATTAGAGACGGGTTCCCTCATGATTTGATTCTGCTGGTGAAATCTTTTCTCACCGACAGGTACTACCAAGCCAAAGCTTGTGAAAATCTATCCACGCCCCGTGTTGTAAAGGCCGGTGTCCCTCAAAATTCTGTCCTCGGACCCGTGCTATTTAATTATTTTGTGCATGATTTTCCGAAACCCAAAAATTGTAATCTATATTTCTATGCTGACATTACTGCCCTTATGACATGGGCACACACGCCGACTCACGATATCACTCGTCTACAGCACGCCTTGAAGATGATCGAAGACTGGTTTAACTGCTGGAAGCTGGACCTAATATCGGAAAGCGAAGGCTATGCACTTCAACGGAAAGGTCAAGCGTCCCCCACATCGAAACTTTATACCGGACCTCCTTTTGATTATAGTGCAGAAGGTGAAGATTCACGACAATAAACTAGTGACTGGAAAACTGAAGAACTCAATGAATATGAAATGGCATATGAAGTATCGAAAACCGAGGCACATTCTTGACATCAACTTTAAAGACATCAGCAACGTTTCGTTCCCGGACTACTGGAAGATGTGATAATCTTCCTTCTCGTTGTTCTTTTTATTTCATTTTGTATTTTGTTTCTGACAATCGTCAATCTTATTTTCTATTTGTATAATATGGAAGACCGCTTTGTTTGGTTAGACTTCTTGACTACCTCATTTTATTTCATTTGGAATTTATTCTGGTTCGATGAACTTTGTGAAAGCACTGCTTTCGTCCCATCTGAAGAAATGTACACTTCACTGTTCGATTGTCTTAAGTAGACGCGATGGAATTCAGTGTATTTCTGATGAATTTTGACAACAAATTTCTAATGTGGAAATAATGAAGGAAACTGTAAGGGTTCTTGAACGTTAGCAGCAAGGCACAACTGAGATGTTAGCTGAAAAAGTAATCTCAGCACATACCCATGGTGAAAGCTCTTATGCAACATTATGCCTCACTTGGTGCTGGTAATCATAGAAACAAGTTGAGAGAATGCATCTTGAAACAACTGCAAGATCGCTTCAGGAATTGAGAAGCCCAAATGTAATTGAGAATATCCTCTTTTGTTGATCCACGATTCAAAAAGGTTGGTTTTCGTAACAAGACAGCTGCAGAGAATGTGCAGGATGCAGTGATTCAAAGCGTTACAAGGAGATATGCTGCCTACGAGTCTGCACAAGAGGATGAATTGTCCGATAGCTAAGCCATGCCACTGATGCCAGTACATCCCGTTGAAAACTTTTCACTCTGGAGCTATTTGAACCAGCAAATTGAAGAAAGGAGTAACAAAAGTAGCTACATCGCTGATGCCCACAACGGAGTAAGAATTTACATGAGCAGCTCCATTTTTCCACGAAACACCAATTTGCTTAAGTGGTGGAAGGAAAAGGTACAATTATACCCAGGACTCTCAAAAGTAGCCAAGACATATTTGTGCTCTAGCGACTTCAACTCCATCCGAAAGGCTATTTAGTAAAGCTGGAGATTTGATTTCAAAGAAAAGAAATCGTCTCAAACCAAAAAATATTAAAATGCTTCTTCTCTTAGATGCCAATATTTATTTGTAAGAACAGATCCTCTTTTTTCATTTGTAATAAACGATAGCTTATAATTACCATAATTTGCTTATCCTATTTTTTGTGAATCTGCCTTTAGGCCTATTATCCCGGTAATCGATTATTAGTAATCGATAATTTCGAAAAATTAATCGCGAGTAGTCGAGTATAAGAAAAAACTTGATATCGCCCATCACTGCCGGTGGTAACACAGAAAATTCCAAATATTTCCTAAAAAATATAAGAAAGGTTATTGCTTAAAAAATAAAAAATAAATAAACATTAAATAATAAAAATCAAAAATTATAAATAATAAATAAAGGCTACTTCGCTAAAAGCAAAGACTATTACAGAATTATCCTGAAGTTATGAAAGGAGTACTTAAAGACGACTTTGTATATAGTGTTTTTATTTATTTATTTATTTATTTATTTATTTATTTATTTATTTATGTATAATTAATATTACAAACAATGCATATTACGGAATAGTAATATGGTATTGGCTGAAATACTAGAAGAGAATAAATGGGAGGCCAGGAAACTCAGAGGTATTGGGATAGGACGGAAAAGAGGACAATAGGAAGTGATAAGAGGGTGGTGAAAAAATGCATTAGGATAACACATACAGAATTAAAATGACAGAAACTACAGGGTTCCTACATTATGAAAAGTCAGGGAATGTCAGAGAAAGTCAGGGAAATAAAAAGTTGTCAGGGAAATGAGTTTTTTTCTGCGGAATGTCAGGGAAATAGATTTACTGCAGATATTAAGTACTTTATCGAATAACTAACTAATAAACCGAATTACGATGGATGATCCCAATTCATGTTTACATGTTTAAAAAAAATTACGATTTTTCAGGAAAATGTCGGGGAAAATCAAGGAAAGTCAGGAAAACGAATTTCAGAATTTCAGTCGGAATTCTGAAGCTAACAAAAAGGTTAGGAATGATAGGGCAGCGTATAAACAGCTACGGGTCAAAGGTTACTGAAACAAAGGAGTACAGAAAGCCTACAAAACAGAGACGGGCATAAAATGAACATAGAAGAAGAAAATTGTGAAAGGACTTTAAAAAGAAGAAATAACTGAGAAAAGATAAAGAGGAAGAAAAGGGCCCAGAAAGCGAAAGGGGAAAGTTGAAGTTATAGGGGAATATGGGAAAGGTATTGAAGGAATAGGGCCTTTGTTAAGGTCAATGCCATTGGGGGGGAGGGAATTAAATTTCCAAATAAGATAGGACTCGAATTGCATTCTTTCTTTTTATTATGTAAGTTATTGCGAAGAATATAAAGGTTGACGCCCTCCAAAGAGTGGCCAGGGGAATTAAAATGTTCAGCGACAGGGGTGTCAGTATTTCTAAGGATGCCAAACCTATGTCTGGCGAATCTGGTACGTATGGTATTAACGGTTTCTCCGACATATTGTTTCTGGCAAACATTGCAATGTAACAGGTAAATTCGGTTGTGAGAAGTGTAGATTAGGTTCTAGTTAATCTTGAGAATAAAAGAGGAAGCACTGCTGGAAACGGAGGTGGCAGGGTTAAGAATTTTTCATTGCAAGGAGAACATCCCTTAGTAGAAGTGCGTGGTATAGTAATAGCAGCATGGACCAGAATATATTTAAAATTAGATATCCATTCAAAAGAAAATTTTGGTGGTTCTGGTAAATGGAATGGAGAAGAGCAGAATTGTCAATTATATATTGATGTATTCTTAGGACATTTTTAATACCATTGAGGGTTGGATGTGAGGAAGAACTAGCGTTGGTGTTGCCATCGCTGGAGAAGGTTTGGGATTGTTGTTAGAACGGGAGTACTATGAATCCCCTCAATTTGTGAGTACCATGAATGCGACGATCCAATTCTAACAGAAGTTCAATCTGAACTATCATGCGGCAATAATTGCCAGAAACATGAATAACTACCAAAGGGTTATAAGAAAACCCAGAGAAATATCATCTTCTAATTGTTGGTATTGAATGATCAGCTAAACAATCCCTCAGATTAGTGCCTAGCAAATCTGGTTTGAAATATTGGCTGGAATTAGCTGCAGTCTTTCTGAGCAAGCAGGGTTCCATGATGCTTTTCTTGGGCCATTAATTGTGACGTCACTCACCTTTGGAAATTATTGTTAAGCCTCGGCAATACTGGAAATAGAGTTGTCAGCTGAATTAAAATTTGCAGACCATCCATATAATTTGGCTTGCAGTCTCTCTACATCAGGTGTGGCTCCTTTGTGATAGGCTTTATATCATATCAGCTTGGACATCAAAAGTATCATCAGTCGAAACCACAATGATAACTGAATAACTGTACATCTCAGTAGTGTGGCATCGAAGCTGAATTAATCAAGTTGTGCCAAAGAACAGATGTCATCTATGGCTGGAGTCAACTTCTGTGTGATCAACTGGAAACATTTTATGCTGCATGAGCTAAATACTGCCTTTTTTATACCATCAATTTAGAACTGCAGCACCTTTACTGGGAAGAGCTGCAGTTAAATACTACGTTCTCTTTGAAGAGCTGCAGTTTAATCAACTAGACAATGGTGAATAGCATTAAAATATAGTTTTTAAACAACAAGGTTTATAATAGTTGACAAAATTTAAAAAAATGAACTAAAAAAATAAATATACAGACGAGCACTTCGTCACAACTCGCACATCACTGTCTCAGAATAAGCTAGCGAAAGTAATACATACTGATCAAATGGTCTGATTCCTCTGTCGCCTTACCACTCTTTCTCAATTGCCCGCTAACTCTCCTTATCTCCAGATAGTGATAATTTTTTTAAAAATTTCAAGAAAATGTTAATTTTTAAGAACTTTATATGCATTCTTTTAATTAACAAAAAAAACTCTTTAGCCACAACAAAATTAACAGAAAAATATAACTTGAATGCGCATTTTGAAAGCAAAGCTTTCATCATTCGGAAGGAACGGGGAGAACACAATGAAGACCAAAGTGAAGTGAAGTAAAAACGACAATTGACAATCGAAAAGTGAAGTGTACATTTCCTCAGGTGGGACGAAAGCAGTGCTTTCTCGAAGCTCACCCTAGCAGAATAAATTCCACATGAAATACATTGAAATAGGCAACAAGCCTTACTAACCCCAAAGGTCTTCCACATTATTAAAAAATAATAAGATTATAAGGAATAACCTGACAATCAGATGAATCGGTGAGGGGACGGGGGGGGGGGGGGTAATCCGACATCTTCCAATAATCCGAAAGGAAACTTTGCCAATGTCTTCAAAGTTGACATCAAGAATATGCCCCAGTTTTCTATACTTTGAATGCCACGTCATTACCATCAGGTCCTTCAGTATTCCAGCCACCAGGTCATTGTCATGGCTCTCCATCATCTGCACCATGTTCATCAGATCTGTCCGATGTGAGTCGTGTTCAGATCCGAGTGGATGTAATGATTTTTTACGGTCCTTCTTCCAAGCTTGGCAATGGTTCTCAGGGTAACATTCTGGAATGACTGGAGTTCACTCCATCTGCTTTTCGTTAATACCAAATAAACCAAACCATCTGCTTTAAATATGGTTGCCTACGCAGGCATACCATAGAGGAGGGTGGTCCGAATCATCGTCTTGTACAGTAGCGGCTTAGTGTCGATGCTCAAGGCATTATTTCTATCCAGGAGAGCTATGAGGCTGTACTTAGCCCTCTTTGCGTTGTTCAGAACTTAAGTAACGTGACAGTTCCAGGAGAGACTTGAGTCGATGATAAAGCCAAGGTACTTGTAGTTGTCGACCCATTCCAGTTCCTGATTGAATAGGACAACAGAATCCGGGCGATGCTTAGGCTTTTTGTCGAAGTACACAGCTTTGCATTTTCTGACGTTAAGGTTCAGTTTTCAGCAATTAAACCAGTCTTCATATTTTTTCAAGGCGTTCTGCGATGAGTGATAACGTGAGATGGCTGGTGCGCCCAAACCATGATGGCGGTGTCAACAGCATAGAAAAATTAATTACATTTTTCCGGTTGTGGGAAATCATTTACAAAATAGTTAAATAAAACGGTCCCAAGGACAGAGCCTTGTTGGACACCGGCCTTTACCTTGCGGGGTGTAGAGAAGTGGGAAACCAAAAAATTGTAATCTATATTTCTATGCTGACAATACTGCCATTATGACATGGTTGCACAACCCATCTAACGTTATTACTCGTCTGAAGTACGTCTTGAAGATGATCGTAGACTGGTTTAACTGTTGGAAGCTGAACCTTAATTTCGGAAAGTGCAAGGCTATGTACTTTACCAGAAAGTTCAAGCATCCCCCAGATTCTCTTGCTCTATTCAATAAGACACTGGACTAGGAAGACAACTACAAATACATTGGCGTTATCATCGACTCAAGACTCTCGTGGAATCGTCACGTGACCTACGCTCTGAACAAAGTGGAGAGGTCTAAGTACAGTCTCGTAGCTTTCTCGGGTCGTTATAGCACCCTTAGCATCGACAAGTTACTTCTGTGCAAGTCGATTATTCGTGGCTTCTTAATTATTTATGTATAAAATATTCTTTAAAATACTAGGCAGGATACTGAAATTATAATAATAAATTTTATAAACTAAGAACTAGAAAATAATAAAAAAAAATGCTGTTTTTTGTATAAAATTGCTATAAAAATTGATGATCAATAGTTTAAAAATGACTCTAAGCCAAGAAAAAGGGTATTGTTTTTAAGGAGAAAATTCTAAATTTCATAAGGGCCTGTTAGTATAGTGAACATTTTTACGGAATAATAGTATGCCATTTTAATATAAATTTCATAGATAGTATGAACAAGTGTTTGAATTAGTCTTACAGAAAAGAATGAAGCAGAAGATGCAATTCTCAAAAATTAATGAAAGTTCAGTCAATAAAAATTAACTTCAGGTCTTAAATTAACTTTTAAATGTTAAGACACATCAATACAAAACGCTTTCTCGTTGCCGTTTGTATTTTCGAGCAGAACATGTGCAGCTTAACTTAAGAATTAAAAATTATAGCAACACAAAACTCGCGTTCGTGCGTCAGGTGAAATTCTGAAGAATTTAAAATTTTTTCTTTCCCCTTGACTGTTTTTACAAAATTTTGCAGTACAAAATCTTCTTGACATTTTAAATTTAAAACATGTCTATGATGAATATTGGATATCGAGGAGAGATAACGAAGAGAGCAGAGCAAACCAACAAATTTCACAAAGTAACTGCCACAATCAAACTACGTTGCGCAAACGTGATTCTGCCAGCAGGAAGTAAACAAACAACCAAGCAACTCCCATTTCCTGTTCGAAACTGAAACTACTGAAACCATAGTGGCTCCATCTGACGGAATGAGCAGCATTGACGAGCCCGTTGCATGCTTAGAGTCGTGAAACGCATTACAGGAAGTGGAAGCTAATGCCAAGTCTACTTTTAAAAACGTCTCTGGTTTTCGGTCTTTCCTTTTGTAAAACGGATGACACGAACAAAGCATTAAAAAAGCTTAAAAAATATTAAGCCCTAAGTCGTTTATGAACAATATTCGCAAAATGTCAATTGAGACAGTTAAAGGTCAAAGGTCGTTGTCAAATTAAAACGCAGCGTGACGAAAATAATATTTTTAGCGATCATTCTCCTCTTAAACGACCGAAAAAAATGATAAAGAGCTCGTGGGGAAAGGCGATCAGATGAATTTTTTTCTCTTTTTCTACGAATAAACACTGAACACGCCAGACAGTAAATGTTACATCAAATGAGAGGTGGTCCTAGACCTTCATCAGTACTCTTCGGATTACAGAGGTCAAAATTTCCTCTGATCTGTCCTAGTTTATTGCACGTATAGTAGCGATAGCCTCTCGAATCAGGGAGTATGAAAGTTGTATTTTCTGTAGTTCGCCTATGATGACTTTATCTACCTCATCCATGACCGGAAGATGAACCATGAGGGTCGAGCAAATAAGAGCCCACCATATACTTGCGTTCATATTACCTGTTTAGAACAATTGGAGTTTTACCAAAAAGTGCTTTTGTTGACGGTCCATAGATTACAAAGACGCCGGTGGGCGAAGACATAATCTAGAGCGAGTACAATATCAGCCAGGATCGTTTTCAAATAAGCTTAACGAGTAAAAAAAACGGTTAAGAATTAAAATTAATTCTATTCACTTTTATAAAGACAACAAGCACTCCCTTTGGTTGCTCCCTCTAAAACTAGTGAGAGGAATAGATTTATTCTTCTAATGACCAAATGAGAACAACAAAACCTCGCCCACACACATAGGAGAGTACGAAAAATAAAAATGATTTAATCGTATTAAAGAAACATGAAACTTCTATAAAAGAGTCTTACATGGATAGGCAGTCTCTGGATTCAATTATTTTATGCTGATTTTTAATAACTTTTGGAATCGAATGTTCAATTACAGCATCATCACCACCTCGTTTCCGAAACATTAAAGTACACACAGAATATAGTAAAAAATCATAATAAAAATTTGAACAATAAATTATAAATTCTTCCAACGGATGGACCTCTCCAAGTATGACACAGCAAACCAAAATAAACCCTTCATCAAATAATCTTAATTTAGATGCACACTTTTGACGACTCAAATCTAATGTTGGGTGGCAGTGCATATACATGATCATTTCTGTCTGTGTTTTCTGCATTCTCAGTAATCTGAATAGACTTATTCACTATTTGGTAATCTGTTGTTGCAATTTCCACTTTGCTCTCGATATCTTGAAGCTAAACTTGGCCATTTATCACTTTCTGTTGTCCAGCAATCGCTGTTTCCTCTGTTGATACGCTTCCATTGTCGAGGGCAGCCTGAGAACTTCAATGAACACATAATCACTCACGACTTGCTCAGTTTCTCAATAGTCTGATAACTCCATTATCCCCAGTTAGTGCTCCTTTTTAAAAATTTACAAGAAAATGCTAAGTTCTGACAACTATCAATTCTAAGAAAACATGAACAGCAGGAGTTCTAAGCATTGTTACAAATTGAACCTTATCTAGAATCCTTACATTCTTGTTCATGAGATATATATAGTAGTTCCGTGCAGAGTGTTTGTGAATTGTGTCTTGATGCCATTATTGACACCTATTGTTCCACAATTTTGCCTTGCGTTATTGGTCGTGAGAAAATTCTTATTAATATGCCTTGCCATCATCTATATCTCATGACCAACAATGAAACGCAAAGTTTGTTCAATATAGATAAGCTTGAATTTGTAACAATGCATAGAATTCCTGATATTTAAGCTTTTCTTAGAAAAGAGAGTTTTAGTACTGAACAATTTCTTGAAAATCTTTAAAAATGACCAGTAACGGGAGATAATGGATAGTTAGGAGACTACTGAGAAAGAGTAGAAAGACGACAGAGGAAGCACTCCTTTAGCTCCGTGCTGTATTGAGCACAGGGTAAGCAAGTAAGTAGAAGAATTGGCGACTGCTATACTACACAAAGTTATGAATGGCCGAGTTTTACTTCAAGACATCGAGAGAAGAGTGGAATTGCAACAACATCAAGTGTGCATCTAAAGTAAAATTACGTGAGTAAGAAATTATTTGAACTAGCAGTGGCCTCCGTGAAGATGTTCATCCATTGTGAGCCTTAAAAAAAATTTTTTGAATTTTCATTAAGAATTGTTACTGTATTAATTCTAAGCGTTTTCATGTGTTTATTTTTACGATATTGCAAAATTTAATCAAAAAAAAGTCCGAGCCACGCCGGGGTTATTGCCTAGATTATTTGGCAGCACAACAGATGCAAACATTTCTTAAAATTACATTTTGACTATATTCTGTGAGTGTTTGTACACTTTTGGTAACTGAGATGCTGATAATGCGATGATTGAACGTTCGTTATTAGGAATTATTAATAATGAGCATAAAATGATGATGCAGTGACAGAACATTAACTACGCAGCATCTATTGATGAGGCAAAGGAGTAACACGTGTCGCCCTTGATCTCCCTATCAAACGTCCAGTCGACTGGCAAAAATGTATGTGTCTGGAAAGGAAAGAGAAAGAATGGGTATTGGTCAGAGATACTCTGTAACTAAAACAGATAAAGCTATACGGGCATTTGAAACAAGATCAAATTTGTTTGCAACACTGCTCCTATACCACCTATGTCCACGAAATTTGGATGATTCACTAGGAGCAACTTACCAGTTAACTGTTCCAATTTAGGCGTGTGCACGTCCATTGTTTCCGAGATGGCTTCTTGAAGTGTGCACACATTTGGCCAAATTTTCCGGTTTTCCACTGAAAATCACACAAATGTGTAAGTTTCCAGTTTCGAGCAAACTTTGGCCTACACGATTTCCACTGAACAACGGGAGTTTTTAATAGAGCAAGAGGGTAAGAGGTTCTCCGTCAAGGGTAAGAAAAACTTGAGTCTAAAGTATCTGGTGATGCTCCGCAGTAGTGAGACAAGTCAAGAAGAGTTTTCATAAAGTTCCTGTATATCACCTAGAATTCCTGTTTTTTTTGTATTTTTCGTAGAATGGATAGTCACTTTGCTGTGAGTTGTATTAATTGAGCTCTGATTTAACCAATTCGGAGTTTGTAATTTAATTTTTTGAGGTTGTTCTGTTTACCTACAAGTGTAATTATCCCGGGCAACGCCGGGTACCAGTGGTAAATATATAAAGAAGGATGATTGTTTGTGGGTTATTGGGTGGGTTTGTTTGTTGAAATTTTATTCCGATCTAGATGAAATTTTGCATACTTGACCTTCAAAGCATGAGGACGGTCATTGTCTACCTCAGATTTCGAGAAACTAATAATCATTAATAAAATATCGATATTCATGGATATGGCAGGGCATATTAATGAGAAATATCTCATGACCAACAATGCCAGGTAAAGTTTGTGCTGTATAGATTTTACAATAATGCATAGAATTCCTGTTATTCAGAGAGTTCTTAGTACTTAATAATTTTTTGAAAATCTTTAATAATGGTCAGTAACTGGAGATAATGGAGAGTTAATAGACTATTGAGAAAGAGGGAAAGACAACAGAGGAAGCACTCTTTTCGCTCCGTGCTGTATTGCGCAAATGGTAAGCAAGCAAATGGAAGAATCTACGAGCGCTAGACTAAACAAAGTGATGAATAGCCAAGTTTTGCTTCAAGATATCGAGAGAAGAAAGGGAATTGCAACAAGATCAAGAGGAACATCTAAACCGAGATTACATGACTAAAAAATTATTTAGACTAGCAGTGGCATATATGGAGAGGTCCATCCACTGATCCTTGAAAAATTTTTGCATATTTTTTTTTAACATATTGTAAAATTTAATAAAAAAAATTGAGCCATAGCCACGCCTGGGTTATGACCAACCTTATCTGGTAGCACAGGAGATCCAACCATTTCATAAAAATATACTTACTTACTTTTCAAACCCGCTTATCCGTTAGGATCGCAGGGCAGCCCTATGGAGGATCTCCAGCGATCGCGATCTTTCGCCATCAGGCGCATGTCGTCCCTTGTAATACCCAAGCGACTCGAACCCGGTTTCTCCATTTAGTCTATCCACCTGGTTCTAGGCTGACCCATTGGTTTCTCACACCAGCATGGAAAATAACAACTGCCAAGGAAGACCAGTTTGCAGCATCCGTATCACGTGGCCATACTAGCGCAACTGAGATCTCTCAATGCGGAGAAGTAGCGGCTCAATACCTAAAGACTCCCCTATTTTGCTGCTGTGCACTCCATCTAGTAGGGTAAAACCTGTCACACCTCTCAGAAATCTCGTATTAGCCGCTTGTACCCGCGATCGCACTTTTTTGGTCATTACCCAAGCCTCATAACCATAGGTGAGAATGGGGACAAAGATAGATTTGAAGACGGAGAGTTTGGCTTTGTTACCCACCTCGCGTTTCGTTACCAGGGATCGCCACGGTTCACGTCTGACACAGCTTGCTGCACCGATCCGGGCATCCAATTCATTCTCCTGCAGTCCATCACTCGTGAATGCAATCTCGTGATACTTGAATTTCTCCACCTGTCTCAATGAGGCTCCCATAACATGGAGAGCGCACTGAGCAGGCTGTCTTGAAAGGACCAGAAGCTTAGTTTTAGCCACACTGATATTCATTCCAGCTTCTTCACAATTGGCTGCTAACCTGTCTAGTGCATTCTGAAGGTTCGTGCGAGAAGACCTAAGATCATCAGCAAAGAGCAAACTCTCCACCAGGCAGACGCCCACATAAACACGCTCATCGTCTCAGCTGCCCCTTTCTATCCAGTCCATAAAGATGATGAACAAGAGGGAGGGCAACACCCATGGTAAACGACCTTGGCTTAATGCCATTTATCCGGACAAACATCTCAGAGCTTTCGTGCAGAGACATGATAGCAACCAGTAATTGCCCGTATACTCCGTACTCTGGCAACACTTGCCAGAGCTTCTCCCGAGAAACTCTGTCATATACTTTTTCGAGGTCCACAAAGCAAGCGTAGATCTCTTTTGCATACTCCCAGGTATTCTCAAAGATTTGCCTTAGAGCAAAGATGTGATCCGTTGTGCTTCGGCTAAGTCGGAAACCACACTGCTCTCCCGACAGTTTGGATTCGACTATTTCCCGACCTCTCTTCTTCACACATTTAGCGTACACTTTCCTAGGAATGCTGAGCAAAGAGATGCCTCGATAGTTTTTGTAGTCTCTTTGATCTCCCTTCTCACAATTCCTGTCTGCCAATGCTTAGGGGCCTGTCCAGATATCCAAGCAACATGACACACTCTAGTCAACCACAGGATACCATCCTGATTTAAGGCCTTTAACATCTTGGACCAGATTTCATCATCACCTGCTGCTTTGCCAGTCTTCACGGACTTAATTGCCCATCTAACTTCTGCATCAGTGTGATTGCTGTGACTATTCGCCATTCCAAGGTGCACTTCATGTGCCTCAGTTGTTGCTGTCACCGGATTAAGAAGAGATACAAAGTATTCCTTCCACCTATGCAAAACGCTCTCCTCCGTTTTCAGAAGCCTCCCATCTGATCTCTTAATAGTTTGTGATGAAAGAGACTTCTTTACTGCAGAATACCTTTTTTTTGCCGAACCACAGTCTGCCTCCAATTTCTCTCCGAACTTCTCCCAGGCCTTGGCTTTGCTGCTGCTTTTCGCGCCTCAGTGTATCGCACTCGACTCGAAGTTGACTTATTTGCAAGCCATAACAAATAGGCTTCCTTTTTTGGCTTAAATGCTTCTTGGACTTCACTATTCCACCATGCAGTCCTTTTCTCACTGTCTGCGCCACACTTAGCCGCTTATGATCACAGCACATTGCAGCCGAAGTAATCACAGCAGTTTTAAACAACTGCCACTCCTCTTCAACATTACCACGATCACTGGGTAGTTTTTTGATACTTGAAGGTATGTTATTAGCAAAGATCTTCCTCACAGCTCTATCCTCCAATGCCTCCCATTTGATGCGCCAAGTTTGTCTGAACCTAGTATTTCGCTTGGTTGGCATGGATTCAGAGAACCGCAAAGTGCAGACAAGGAGGTGATCAGTTGATAGTTCTGCCCCTCTTCTCACACGAGTTTCTAACACTGATCGGAATAAGTCAGCTGATACGATTACAAAATCAATCGTTGACTTCTGGTCCATTGCATCCCTGTACCAGGTATACTTATGGATATCCCTGCGCAGGAAAAAGGTGTTTGTGATCGAAAGTCTTTTGTTGCAACAGAGATCCAACAAGCACCTCACATTCGCATTTAAATCGAGATCATCATTCCTCCCAATCACGCTTTTCCAGGTTTGGTCATCAGCCCCTACGTGTGCATTGAAGTCGCCTACCAGGATGACAGAATCTGCACTCCCTCTCCTGCTAAGAGCAGCATCAACTTCATCTAGAAAGAGTGGGTACTCTGTGACTGTATTCGGAGCATATGAAACGAAGAGAGAGAGAGAGAGACCGTTTCCCTATCTGAAGCCTCTGGAGACACAGTCTTCCAGCTAAGGGGGTCCTATCTGCAACATAATCTGCCAGCCCGGAACTTGTGAGTATCCCCATTCCCGCCTGGGCAGTCATGTTAGGGTCGACACCTGAGTAGAAGAGCTTCCACCCTCCTTGTAAGACCACAGTTCCAGAACCCGTACGTTTCGTAGAGGTAATACCTATGATATCCAGTCGATAATGTTTGGTTTCCTCCACTAAATCTGATTCCTTTCCTGTTATGGAGAATACATTCCAAGTGCCAATTGACAGCACCCGATCCTGTTGTCGCTTTACCCGTTTCTCCTCCTGGGTAAAGGCATGCGCTGCCCCCGACCGTTTCCCCAAGCGCATAGCGAGTGCACTGGTGGGGCTTCTTGAAGGCATTGCTCCGAGATAACAGCTAGGAGACTGTCGACTATTTTTCGGAGGAGAGCTTCTGCCTAACTCCCAAACGAGGGTGACTTTAACCTGCGCCATACTCGATGCATATGAATTCTTTCATTCGTCGACATCATGAGATATATGTTTGTTTGGATACTCTTCGTCTCACTTCTCAACCGTGACCTTACAGGTACGGGTTACCCTGAAGTAGCAGTGCTAAAACCAGCATAGCTCACAGAATCCCTGTGACACCCAAACCCCTGACCCACGGTAAGGGGGCATCGACTCAGGGGACATAAAAATATATATTGACTAAATTCGGATTTTTCTGTGAATATTTTGGAAACTGAAATGCTGATAATGCGATGTTTGTACGTTCGTTTCCAATAATTATTACTTATGTGCATAAAATGATGATGCAGTGATAGGACACAAAAAAGGAAGCTTCTATTAAGGAGGCAAAGGAGTCACACGTGTCGCCCTTGAGCACCCTATCAAACGTCCAGACGACTAGCAAGAATTTATGTGTCTGCAAAGGAAAGAGAAAACACGAGTATTGGTCAGAGCTAAAACAGAAAAGGCTATACGGTCATTGGAAACATCTGAACAACGAGAGTTTTGAATAGAGCAAGAGGGTATAAGAACTTCTACGTCAAGAGCAAGAAAAACTTGGGTCTAATGTATCCAGTGATGTTCCCCGGTGGTGAAGTAAGATATCATTTTAATCTGAGGCAAGTCAATAAGAGGTTAAATAAAGTCCCGGTATATCACCTAGAATTCCTGTCTTTCGGATTTTTCTTAGCATGGTTAGTCAATTTGCTCTGTGTTGCATTGATTGAGTTATAATTTAACTTCTTGAGATTGCTCTTTTTGCCTACAAGTGTTATTATCCCGGGCAACGTTGGGTCCTCTGCTAGTCTTGAATATAGATTTTAACAAACTGGAAGCCTTGCAACAAACTTGTAGAAATTTTGGATTATCACCTGGAAGGGGAAGAAGTGATCCAGCTTTGCAGTAAATGTTACCTTGTACCTTCAAAGTAGGCATGAATACACCTTCTTGCACTATTGATGCCGCGCCAAACGATGTCATTTTGATGCTCGAAATGTATGCCCTTATTTTTTTAGGAAATGTTTGGAATCTGCTATGTTACGAGATCAGTAAGATAACAGTGGTTCTGGAGGCTATTTAAGTGGCAGCAGCTTCACTTTTCCATTAGAGGAAGAGATTCCTAGTAGATCATATTTTTATTTCTTAGCGTGGGAATGGTTACATACGACATCCATCCTTCCTGTTAGCACTTTAGGGAGATAACAGTAATCGTATTTAGATTTTAATTAAATGCCCCTAATTGTAAATCAGAATGTCGATTCGCCACCCATAGTTCTTCCGTTCTACTTCGAACTCGTTGTACACGCAGGTATCTTTCCTCCGAAGTTTCCCTTGCCCTTGACGTTGTAGGTTGCATACGCTTCTGCTGTATACTAAGCTCTTTTTCCTGCGAAGCTCCCTTTGCCCTTGACGTAGAAGCTAGCATACGCTGCTTTTGTAGACAAAGCTCCCATTGTTCAGGTGTTTCCGACGCCCTGATAGTTTCGCTGTAGCGTTTCTCTGACCAATGCTCTTTCTTTTCTTCTGGTGGCATTTCGATATTTAAGAATTAATATTTATCCGTCGAACGATTATTAAATACTACAACACAGATAAGCCGTATGCTTGCTGGTCTGAAAAGTCGAGTTGAAGTATTCCTTTATTCGGAATAAAACTGTAATGGGTTATCCACAGCTCAAACGTTCCAAGCACACACATACGGGCAAACATACACACTTTCACCAATTGTTTGAACGCTTGTTATGGAGCTGAAGGGAGACACGTGTATCTACTTTCCCTCACCGAGACAGATTCCCCTATCAATAAGTCTATTACATTGCTAATTATTCTTAGAAGCGAAAGTTCTGTCATTACATCATCATTTTATGTTCATTTTTATAATTCTTTGCAACGAACGTTCTATCATTGCATCATCATTTTGGGCTAGTCGTTATAATTCTTTCAGACAAACATTATACCATTGCATCATTATCTCTTGCTTTTTGTTATTGGAGAATTGCTTGTTGACGCCATTGTTGATTCGAATACGACTTGCACACGTATTGCCTTGCTTTGTTGGTCATGAAATATCTATTGTTTCTCTGTGTGTAGTTTTGGTGAACTGCGTGTTGATAGGATTGGTTATACCTATTGTTGCACAAACTTTGCCTTGCATTGTTGGTCATGAGACATTTCTTCTTAATATGCAATGCCATCATCATGAATATCGATTTATTATCAATAATTATTTTTTTCAAGAGCTAAGGTAGACAGTGACCTTCATCAGGCTCAATAGGTCAAGTGAGCAAAATTCCTTCAAGATAGGAATGAAACTGTAGATTTGTATAACAAACAGGATGTATGCCACGGTTCGATGTATGCCTGGAACTTCAATAACTACTTTATCACTCATCAATTGCTCAGGTTTTCAATAATCTCCATTTAGTGCTCATTTATAAAAGTTTTCAAGAAAATATTAAGTTCCGAGAACTATCATATTTACGAAATCCTCGAACAACAGGAATTCAAGTCATTGTTACAAAATGAAGCTTTTTTTAAAGCAGCACAACTTCACCTTACAAGAGATATATATTGTTGGCCTGTGTGCAGTGTTTGTGAATTTCGTGTTTATACCTATTACTGCGTGTTTGCCTTGCAATGTTGGTCATGAGATAGCTCTTATTAGTATGCTTTGCCAAAACCATTTTATCGATAATTATAAGGGTCGTACAAATGAAAACGAAATTTATATATTTTATCCAAAGTGGATACAAGGAACATATAAGCATTTAGGCATTTATCCCACTGTGTAACAAGGCGTGTAATTCCTGTATGGAAGAAGTCTTTCGGTTGCGTGTGAAACCATTCCAAAAACTCTTCCTTCATTTCATCTGGCCCTTCCAGATGTTTCTTGAGATCTCCAAACACGTGAAAGTCACATGGAGATAACTCAGAGCTATAAGGTGGATGCTGCATTGCTTCCCACTTGAACTTTTTGATGAGGTCTACCGTTGCTTTAGAGGTGTGAGGACGCGGGTTGTCGTGGAGAAGAAGCACTCCTGTAAGAAGTCCAGGACGCTTGCATTTGATTGCCACGCGCAGTGCCTTCAATGTTTCCCCATATCCTGCTGCGTTAACTATGGTGTCTTTTCCAGGAAAGTCCAGTAAAATCGGGCCTTTGCGATCAAATAACACGGTCAATTTTACCTTCCCTGTGCTGTTTGCAATTGCTTGGTTGGACGAAACAATCACTCGTAGAGCTTCTAAGCGCGATCTATCGTTCTTTCTCACGTGATGCAACAATTGGAATCTATTGTTCAATTTGTACGTGAGGTTTCGCAGTTGTTTAAGACAAAATTTACGACTCTACACGTCGTGTTTTTCCCCACACAAATTTTTCGTTTTCATTTGTAAGACCCTTATATTATTTTTTCAAAATCTGAGGTAGGCAGTGACCTTCCTCATGCTTTGAAGATCAAGTGTGCAAAATTTCTTCAAGATCGGAAAAAACCCACAAACCCCCACATACACCCACAAACAAACGCTCTTCTTTATATACAGGGTGAGTCTGAAAACCTGTCACAAACTGTTAGAGAAGATAGTATGGATGACTCTATGCAGAAACGTTCAAAATGAACATGGGTTCAATTTGAATGATAACTGAGATATGAACACCAAGTACACTCAAAACTCATGGGATAGCAAGCACATTAATTGATGGGCATAGCTCACGAATTCACAGGGGTAACAGATTCTGGGAATGGACCATTAGACGTTGTGGGAAGAGCTTGGATAACTGATTAATCAGAAATGGCACGTCGTCGCGAGTCGACGTCTTTTGAACGGGGTATGATAGTAGGTGTCCGACGCATGGGATGTTCCATTTCCGCAGTGGTGCAGGAATTTGGCTTTCCCCGCTCAACTGTCTCCAGGGTGTATCGGGAATGGCTGGATGAAGGCATCACAGTCCACAACAGGCACCATACCGGGCGTCCAGCTGCCCTGAATGATCGTGACCGGCGACACCTGGGACGAATGATTCAGAGAGACAGGAACGCAACTGTGCAGCAAATCACAGACCAGTTCAATACTGACCGCACTAGAAACGTCTCTCGGTGGACAATTCGTCGGAATCTGCATGCCCTCGGGTTTGGCAGCCGTCGCCCTACACGGGTGCCAGCGTCTTCGGACACTCCGGCGTGCATTTGCCACCAACCATCTTGGCTGGACTCTGCAACAGTGGTGTAAGTCATATGGTCAGATGAGTCACGATATCAACTGTACCACGCTGATGGGAGGCACCGTGTGTGGCGCAGACCTCACGAAACGACGGATCCCGCATTCCAACAGGTGGTGATGCAGGGTGGTGGGGCGTCAGTGATGGTCTGGGGTGCATTTTCGGAGACCATCTGCACCCGTTTTTGACATTTCAACACCCTGACGACGTAGCAGTCTTTCAAGATGACAATGCTCCACCACATCGCTCCAATGTCGTCCGCGAATGGTTCGAGGAGCATGCAGGAAAGGTCCAACGACTGAGCTGGCCAGCCCGGAGCCCTGACATGAATCCCACAGAGCATATCTGGGATGCTGTTGAAGTCAGGCTCCGGGCACTGGATCATCCGCCCACGAACGGGCAGCAACTATCTTCAGCTCTGCAGACTGTCTGGTGTCAACTGCCTCCAGAAGTGTACCAGGGACTTGCAGACTCACTACCACGCCCCTATTGCTGCACTCCACAGGGCCAGAAGTGGCCCGACCAGATATTAAGTAACTATCCCATGAGTTTTGCTAACTCTGTGTATAATGAAGTCTGGGGGAGAAGTAATGTACATATAATTTTGTAACCGTTAAAATTTGATCTAACTCAACAGCTAGTTTCCGAGTTATGCAGTCAAAATATTAGAACTTGCTCATATGTGAGTACTAACCACCGCGTGTTACGATTTTGACTACTAACTCGGAAACTGCTCGCTGGAATTCAATAAAATTTTAACGCTACTCACAGTTTTATGTACCCTATCATTCCATCAAACTTCATTATCCTAGCTTTTGTAGAACTGAGTTATTAACTCGTTGTTTCTTAGTGGCGGCATATTTATTTCTGTTCATATTTCGGTTATCGTTTAAATTCGAATCATCCATACTACCAGGGTTCGTGATAGGGTTTCAGACACCCTCTATATAGATGACTAGCAGAGACAGACGGCTTTGAACGGGATAATTTCAGTTGTAGGTAAACAGAAGAATTTAAAGAAGTTAAATAATTAGTCAAAACTGGTTTTCAGTAATCCTACAATTTCCTGCATAGACTTTCCCGTTGTTCAGATGTTTCCGACACCCGAAAAACTTTTTGTGTTCTCTGTTCAATACTCCTTCTTTACTCCGGTGGCATTTCGTTAGACATGAATTAAAATATGTCCTTCAAATGATAATAAAAGAGCACAATATAGTGTGCTTGTTGATTGGACGACTCGAGTTGATGATTCGAGCTATGTTATCGGTTATGGTGGAAACGTTTGCGCGACACCGACAGCGTCCTTATATTCCCAACCCACAGGAAGAGAAAGGGGAAGCTGCTGTCGCATCTGGAAGGTTCTACACATTTCAAAGGCAGGTGCTCAGGAAAGACAGGTGTATCTTCTTTCCTACTCGAGACTGCCCTATCTATATCGTGCTATTATAGTCATTACCTGCTCATTGTTATCAATTATTTGTAAAGAATGTTCTATCATTGCATCATCTTGAAAATACTGTTGCATCTTCACCTTGTCGGTTTTCATGGCAACAATATTTCCCAGGCATTATTGTGGAAATAAATGGCATCAATAACTTTGACAAAACAGCTCTCTTCTTCTGTGGTAGTGGATGTAGATGATCGTTTGTGTCTGTGTGCAACAAGCTGAGTGGGATGTCTTGGTTAACTTTTGATGCAATTGGAGTATACTCTGCATGTCTTGAAGCAAAATCGGCCATTCATCACATTCTATGATTTAGCATTCGTCATTTCTTGCTAAGTTGCAGTAGTGTGCTGGCGAAACCAATACAGCAGTGAGTGAAGGGATGATTCCTCTGTTGCTTTCCACTCTTTCTCAATGGCCTGCTAAATCTCCATTATCTCCAGTTAGTGCTCATTTGTACGTGGCCTTACTCCTTCATCAGACGCACCCGGCATATCGTGGAATAATAATAATTGTAGTAAACAGAACAATATAAAGAAGTTAAATAATAACTGAAATTGGTTTTCCGTAATTCCACATTTACCTTGCTGTAGACGAATCTCTCGCTGTTCGAATGTTTCCCAAGCCCGGATAACTTTCTGTAACCAACACCGACTCATTTCTGCTGTGGCATTTGGATGGATATTAAATAACATGCATGCATTAAACGATTATCTTAAAGCATAAAACAGAATGCTTCCTGATTTGAAGAGTAGAGTTGATTTATGCTTTGTTACCTGTTATGTCATTAGTTGTCGCACCAGCGATTATTATAGATAATTATTGTTTTTTCGAAATTTGAGGTAGACAGTGGCCTTCCTTTTGCTTTGAAGATCAATTGTGCAAACTTTCATCAGTATTGGAATAAAAGTGTGGATTTGTATAAGAGAAAAACAAACCCACAAACAAATATTCTTCTTTATTTATATAGATTTTGCAAATGCAAAAAAAAGGAAAATTAAATTTTTTTTATAAAAAAGCAGACTGTCTTTTTTTCACCTTTTGCGATGGAACATACACTTTTTTGTGTTTAAGAATCTTTAATACACGAACTACACCAAAAAATTATTTTTTTAAATATACTGAAAAAATATCTTTTTTACGTTAACGCCTTTTCAACAACACGAAGAAGATTAAACCTTGAAAGACAAATTAGAATAAAATAAAATTTTATTCATCACTTTTTTCCATTTAAAATCCTTCATAGCCTTCACCAGCAGGAAAACCGTAATAATTTTTTTTATTTTTTAAATATATTTCCTCCTTTTATTTTGAAATGGTCCACCAAACACAGTAAGGCAGGAAGTAATAATTAGTTTGTGAGTGTTGATGTCACTTTCTGCCCTTCCTTCCGTCCTCTTAAGAAACCAGTTTTCATGGAGGAACCGCGGTCACCGCCTGCCCATCTTCTTACTTCCTCCCACGCTATTTGCTACAATGTTGAAGCGATAGAGAAGCAAACGAGCGATAAACGAGCGAGAAAAGATAAACTTATTTATGATGAAATCATTTAATGTTCTCGACCGGTTTATATGTTTAACTGGTAAATTTTTAATAACAGATATAGAATAGTGTTGTTGAAGACAACTTTTTTAAGCCTTTTGAAAGTGTTTTTAAGCTAAGAATATTCATAAACAATAAAAACAGACGAATAAAAAGGAATATGTAAAGATTTGATTTTTAGCAATCCAATTGGAAATTATCTAATATGAGTTTCATAACCTTCTAAATTAAGATCATTGGTGAATACTCTTTCATCATAACCTTTCAATTAAAGATAATCTAATTTTAAAACATACAATGCACATCAGAAAAGATAACGAAGACACAATCTTCAGACGTTTTTCACCTAAAAGTCAAGAAATTTCCTGAAATACATACAGCCGGAGCTGCTTAAGCGTATTCACATCCGTGAAAAATTCGTATGTTAATGTAAATGAAAAATAAATATTCCTAAGTGAAATACAATCATACGTTAAATGTTATTCAATGATATTTAAACATAAAGGTCGTCTTTTAATTAAACTCTTCTTTTAGAGAATTATTATTGAAATATCTGAAAAACATTTGTCATTTATACTTGCGTAACGCACAGTTGGCTCATTTTAACTCCCCCTCTCCCTTGTAACGCACCCGTAATGTATCATCAAAAATTACGTAACGCTTGACTTAACCCCCCCCCCCCCAATATTAGCCAAAACCGAATGTTATTTTATTTCATAGCCACTAGAACAAATTTATTTATTAGCAATTGAAGCAAAGTTATAGAGGCAAATTAATTTTTTGAACAGTTGTTGAAGAAACATCACACTTTATAAGTATCAATTTTAAACCTGATATAATAATATGTGAGAAGATGAGAAAATACTTTTAACATTTGAAACTGTATGGGCACTATTCATCTTCCCATGAGGTTAAAAATAGTCTTCTAATGATATATGGAAAAATATCAAAACGCAAGTCTTCAGAGCACTGTTTGTATAAAAACGGAAATCATTTGGATTTTAAATGATATCAAACTTTCAACAAGAGGAATTGGTCTCTAATGACCAATAAATAAGGAAGCTGTGAACTTAACACTATGCAGAGAACGGATAAATATTAAGAGAAGGACGAGACACAAGAACCCTGGAATACAATAAATAATAGCTATTAATAAAAAATACAAATTAAATAAAAAAAATAAGATATAATAAACAAAAATAATTAATCAAAATCAAAATAAATGAGCTTTTTATTTTGATTTTGATTAATTATTTTTGTTTATTATATCTTATTTTTTATTTAATTTGTATTTTTAATTAATAACTATTATTTACTATGCAGAGAATAAATCGAAACTATCTATCATCTGAAATTCCTGCAATGTATATTTGTATGTAAATGATAAAAAGAATTGTTTAAATAAATTTCAAAATATCTGAATTACTTTAGGTTTGTGTTCCTTATTAAAATATTCGTGAAATCTCCATGGTGAAATGATAGCATAGCCTGTTTGGGGCCAAATGCTTGTCGAAATCATAAAATTATATTTATAGTAGGAATTATCAAAAAATTCAAAATATTTATGAGTCATGCTAACAATAATTTTATATTTAAAATCTAGAAAAATAACTAAGGTAGACTGCAGAGATAAATCAACTCTTTTGCTAACATAATCTCTTAGTTCGTAGTTTCATAATTTAGCCGTCTTATAAATTTAATATCAAAAAAACTCAAAGAAAACGAGTTAAATCTCTCACTGATTCATAAGGGAAAACCTCAAAAATAGGTTTCCGAACGTGAGGTTTGGCTGCGTCTAGAAAGTAACTGCGTAACAACCGCCAGATTGCCATGTCACGTGGTATGATCACATGCGGTCGCGTCTGGTCGCGGTGACTTTCGAGATGGTGTGGTTGAACCAGGGGTTCAACACCACTGAACAGTCACATGTCGCCATTGCTTCAGTTAATAACAACCATAATCCAACTTCAGAAAAGACACGCGAGGAAAAAAGAAAACTAATTGCATTATTTGAGATAATACGTTGAAATAAAAAGATATTATATTAAAATGTAAACACACTTCAACCATTAAAGGATGCAAACTAAAATTAATTAGAAAAGACAGGTTTATTTAAAAAATAGTATTGATAAATTTAGAATTTTGAATTTAAAATATTATGTTTTATAATTTTAAAATATTTTCAAATTAAGGCATACATATAATATCTTGCTTGAGAAACAATTGTTTTAAATACAGGGTGGTTATAATTAAAGCGACATCATTTAGACCCTTCTAGCGGCCGTTCTGGTAAATAAGATTTTGACGGAACTTGAGATATATGTTATACAGACCATGGGGAAGAGAATTTAGCAATAAAAAAATTAGTTCACATTTTGACCGCTACATCAAAATATGGTGCTGATTATGTAACAAACTATATGAGAATTTTTACTTAATCAGAGACGTTATGCAAATGAGATATGTAAAATTAGAAAAGCTTTAAAATGACAGAGAAATTAAATGTAAAGTCATTCTTCACGATGGCTTTAGATAAAAAAGATCGAGCTTTATTGGTGAAGTTGTTTAACCAGAACTGCAAAATGCTTCTGCTGCATTAAGAGAATATCGACGTTTGAAAACTTGCGAAATGGACCTATGTCCATTATTGGTTTAAAAAAGATGATTAAGAAATTTGAAGAAACTGGTGAGTCGCATATGGTGCCAGGGAGAGGACGGAAACGAATTGCAAATGAGACTGTGAAAGACGTTGCTGCTGCTGGAGTGGAGAGTGCTTCAAGTTACCAATA
Organism: Rhysida immarginata; assembly: GCA_023313115.1. NCBI lineage: Eukaryota > Metazoa > Arthropoda > Chilopoda > Scolopendromorpha > Scolopendridae > Rhysida > Rhysida immarginata. Next base: position 298,073 of record JAHWFO010066979.1, on the reverse strand, counting down.
TTCTTCAGCAAATGCTCGAGTCGTATCACGTGATTGTCTATTCCGTGGTCTACGGTACAAAAAGTTTTGCGTTACAAGATCCAGGTGGTTCAAAAGTGCTTCATGAAGATCCGGAGAAACGCACTGATTTTGCTTGCCAGTTTCTGGCTAGAATAACCATCGATAATGCATGGCCATGGAACATTTTGTGGTCACTCCTGCTTTACAAGAAACACAATGTTTTGACACTACTGTCTTTATGCAAGATGGTGCAACACCCCACATTGCTTCATGCTCATTTTGGAGATGATCGGGTGATTTCAACTGCATGGCCTCCTCGTTCACCAGACTTAAACCTCTGTGACTTCTGGTTGTGAGGATATTTGAAAGGTAATGTCTATGGAGCAAGAATACGGACTATCCCTGAATTAAAAGCAATCATAACACGCCATATCACTGCGATTCCTCAGGAAACCCTTCGCACTATTGTGGAACATGCAATAATGCGCTTTGAACATGTCATTGACACAAATGGAATGCACATTGAACAAATGCTCTGATTTTATAAATTTCTGTGCTTCTAACTTGTTTTTGTTATTATTTATGCTCCATATTTTAACGTAGCGGTTATTTTTTTTATTGCAAAATTCTCTTTCTCATGGTCTGTGTAACATATATATCAAGTTTCGTCAAAATCTGATTATCAGAACGGCCGCTAGAAAGGTCTAAATGGTGTCACTTTAATTATAACCACCCTGTACTATATTTAAGGCTTAATTCGAATTTTCTTTTCAATTATAAAAAACATAAGTTTAAATTCAAACTTTTAACTTTATTTTTAGTATTATTTTACTAAATCTCTCTTTTCTGATTACTTTTATTTTGAATACTTTAATGGTTGAAATGTGTTTACATTTTAATAGAATTGCATTATTACTGGAAAAAGAATGCGAAAGCAGTAACAGCAGCTGCTGTTGTACGCGTATTTCATTATTAACATCAGATTCATCTGAATGTTCAGATTAAGTTATGGCTCGGCCGCAGCTGATATACACAGGCCTTGCATTTTTATTTCGTTTCTAATGCAAATATATTAAGAATTATGATCGAATGAAATGTCAGTCATTGCTATGGAGTCTTCTCTTCTACTTCATCTTTTTCCACTTCTACGTAGGGTCGCTGTTTTTGATGACCTTTCTCCATTTCTCTCTGTTCTCTGTCCACTCCCTTCTGAGTCCCTTTGATTTCAGGTCTTCGTCCACAATATCTTGCCACCTTCTCTTGGGTCGTCCTCTTTTTCTCCTTCCCTCTACTTTCATGTTCATAGTTCTTTTGCCAGTGTAGTCCTCGTCTCTTCTCATTACATGGCCAAACCATCTCAGCCTATTTTCTTGGATTTTGTTTTTAATATCTGGTACCTTCACTGTCCCTCGGATGCGCTCATTTCTAATCCTGTCTAATCGTGTCACTCCGCACATCCATTTCAACATTCTCATTTCTGCCACCTTCCATTCCATAGAGCATTGCAGGTCTCACCACCATCCTGTAAACTTTGCCCTTTAGACGCACAGGGATCTTCTTCTCGCAGAGGACTCCAGAGACTTCTTTCCAATTTTTACAACCTCTCTGTATTCTGCTAGTCACTTCCCTACTCGTCTCACTCCATTCATCAATTGTCGAACCAAGGTATCTGAAGTGGTCAGTTTTCCTGATTGCTGTCTCCATCAGTTTCAACTCCTCGTTTTTCTGGGCCTCTATTTTGCAGGCCATATATTCTGTCTTGCTTCTGCTGATTTTCAGTCCCCTGTCTTCCAGAGCTTTCCTCCAATTATCTAGCTTTTCTTAGGCCTTTGCTCTGGATCTTGCACATAAAACTATATCATCCGCATAGAGCATGTTCCAAGGCGCTTCTTCCCTGACTTTCTCTGATATGACATCTGTCACTACGTTGAACAGGGAAGGACTCAGTGCTGAGCCTTGGTGGAGACCCACTCTCACTTCAAAGCTACTCGTTTCTCCCAGGCAGGTTCGCACTTTCGTCTTGGCTTTCCTATACATTTCTTGAATTAACCTGACATATTTCTCTGGTGCGCTTCTAACTCTGAGGCTCCTCCAAACTTCTAGAATTGGCACTCTGTCATATGCCTTTTCCATGTCAATGAAGACCAGGTGGAGTTCTTGTTGCTTCTCTCTGAACCTCTCCATTATTTGTCTCAAGCTAAAGATTGCATCAATGGTTGACTTTCCTGGCATGAAACCAAACTGTTGACTCCCAATATTAACTTCAGCTCTCAGTCTTTTGTCGAGGATCCTCTCCAAGATCTTCATGGTGTGTGACTTTAGCTTAATTACTCTGTAGTTGTCACACATTTGGATGTCTCCTTTACCTTTGTAGACTGGGACAAGAATACTTTCTCTCCATTCGTCTGGTATCTCCTCTTGTCTGTACATCTTCACCAAGAGATCCCATAACAGGTCCAGCCCTTCCTCTCCAAGGGCCTTCCAGGCTTCAGCCAGGAGACCATCCGGTCCAACTGCTTTCCCTCTCTTAATCTGCTTCAGTGCTACCTTACCTCACTCCTTGTGATGTCTATTGTCAGTCCCTCATTTGGTATTCTATCTTCATGGTGTTTTCGTTCATTCTCAACGTTTAGTAGCTCCTCAAAGTACCCATTCCATCTATCCTATATCGCCCCAGTGTTCCTAAGGATTTCTCTATTGGCCTTTTTAATCTGCTTCATGTGTGTGATATCTTTTGCTGTCTGGCTTCTGTGTTTGGCAATGCTATAGATTTTCTTCTGTCCTTCCGGTGTTTCTAAGTAATCGTACATCTCTTGACATGCTTTGGTTTCCACTTGTGCCACTTTCTTCTTTGCCTCCTTATTCTTCATCTTAAAGACTTCTAGGTCTGCTGGGGCATGTGTTGAGTCCTACCTCTTTTTAGCCTTTTTCTTCTCCTGTACTGCTGCCTGCACCTCCTGGTTCCACCACCAACTCCCCTTGTTTGCCCAGAATTTTCCTGTTGTTTCCCCTAAGATTTTCCTGCCAGCACACCTAATGGCCTCTGCATTTCTATTACACCACTCTTGAACATCCTCAAAATCCTTGGAAACTCTCTGCAGGACTGCTTCTTTAAATCTGTGCCTTAAAATTGTGTCCTTTAGTTTGAACCACTTGATCTTCTTCACCTTAGCCTTAGTATTCACTTTCTCTCTGACTGCATGTATCGAAAGTTGGAAGTCCATGAGCAATGGGCGGTGTTGTGCTGCCACGTGGTCACTAGGGATGACCGTGCAGTTCTTCACTTCCTTCAGATATTTTCTCCTGTACATAAAGTAGTCAATTTGAGTGCTATTTCCACCACTTTTGAAGGTGATCAAGTGCTCTTCTTTTTCGTTGAAGAAAGTGTTGGCCAGGGCAAGTCGAAAGCCCCAGCAAAATCTATGATTGGTTCACCTTCTTGGTTCAAGTCTCCAAAACCATGCCCTCCATGAATTCCTTTTATGCCTTTGTTATTGGCTCCAACGTGTCCATTAAAGTCCCCTACGATGATCACTCTATATTTCTCTTCCAGTTGTCTTAGCTCTTTATCTATGGTTTTCCAGAAAGCAACCTTCATCCCCATACTTGTACCAATCTGTGGGGCATAAGCGCTTACTATATGGATTGTTTCTTCTATATCCAGCTTCATCCTCAAAATCCTGTCACTTTTACGGCTTACTTCTATTACTTTTTCCTTCATCTTTCGTGAGGTGATGATCCGTACTCCATTTCTGCCCTCTTTGCTTGCACTGCTGTAAAAATTCTTGTACCCTTCTGCTAGTTCTCTTGCCTTGTCTCCCTTCATCTTGTTTCTTGTACACACATGACATCAATCTTTCTTCTTTCCATCATGTCCACAATTTCCCTTCCTCTTCCTGTCATGGTGCCCACATTGAGTGATGCAATAAAGAGTAATAAGTCATTGCTATGGAGTGAAAAATAAATATGACTAACAGTTCGAGGATGTTAAGCCCGTTTACCCCTACCTCAGTATTGCGAGTAAAAAAACAATATTTTCTCGGAATTTCTGAAAAATTTACTTGAGTATAATCAGTACTTGTTAACATTCGACAAATCACACAAAATATTTAGTTTTCCACACCAGTCTTATGAACATGAAAATAATAATAATAATAATAATAATAATAATAATAATAATAATAATAATAATAATGTGACAACAACAGGGGGAGGGGAAACCACCAGATAAATCGGAAGTCCAAACCCGATGTTGTCCCCCAACAGGCGAAAAGCCCAAAACGGGGTTACTGAATATACATTTAAAAGAAAAAATAAATGTAAGTAAAATAATAATATTAATAAAATTATTAATATAATAAAACAGTAGCGATGCAACAGCAATAATAATAAAATTAATTATGAAGATATGATAAATTAGTAATATTAATAATACTAACTAAAAACTAGAAAGCAGAAAGGATAACTTCCTTTTGTCCAGAAGAGAATTCGTCGAATTTAACTTTTAGTTTGTAAGACGGATCAATATTCGATAAATTAGTTCTCCATTTTCTTAAAGATAACAGCGCCTTACTTTGCCTCTTGGACCTAGACTGGCGAACGACAAGATTGAAACGTAAGTCGTAGCGACAAATGACGTGAAATCTACAAGATTAGAAACTGTAGACCTATTCTTCCTAAAGCCGTGCTGTTCTGGTGGAAGAAATCGTTCTATGAAAACAGACAAAGACTTGGCAACAATAGTTTCTAGTAATTTCGCCGGGAACGGTAACACAGTTATTGGCCGAAAATCAGAGGCTAAGATCGGAGATGTAGTCTTAGGAATAAGATGGAAATTAACACTCTTCCAAGCAGCTGGGTAAATACCCGAACTTAACGAAAGATTAAACAATTTACAAAAATGACTAGAAAGGGCATCAATGCACCCCTTGTAAATATAATCAGGAATACCATCAGTTTTATTAGCTGCTGCGATTATAGTTAACTCTGTAATTGACAAACGAAAAAGGCATATCAATTTTTTTCCAAAATACAGACAGACCTTCACAATCAGCCTTTAATATAGAGTCTTGACTAAAATTTCGTTCAAGTCCCTCTAATAACCTAATGCAATCCAAAATTTCAAGTTTATCAGCGTACATTGTCTTGCTACCCAACAGCTTGTTTGTTAACGACCAAAAGTTTTTCGAGTCATGAATAAGATCAGTCTCCATCTTATGAAAATAATTATTGTAATCCATTTTTCTAAATAATTTAAATTGCTTTCTTGCTGATTTGAAACATCACTTTACAACACTTATCTAACACTTTACAACATCCAAACTTCTTATATAATTTATGCAGTTAATTTTTACTATTACATAATTTTATAGATTCACTCGAAAACCAAACAGGATAAGTACGCATTTTGTCCAAAGGTGGCTAAGTCAATTTAGGAAAACAAAGTTCGAAAGCAGTTTTAATAGTATTCACAATGAAGTCCCAAATCTGATCTACATCATTAAAGTCGTCAATTAATTGCCAATTGAATGATTTAAGATAATTATACAACATTTCAAAGTTTCCAGCACGAAAATTATACAAATGAGGAGAATAAATTAAGCTCTTTTTAGGATTCATTTGAAATTGTATCTTAAGCGCAGGATGGAACTTATCTTCAGGAACAATTGATAAAGTGCTACGTATAATTTTGACTGGAAAATTTGAGAATACTTTATCTAATGTGTCATTACGATGATTACAGATATTATTCTTATCTGAAATATTAAGTTCATTAACCCACAATTCAGTATATTCTGATCGGGTTCTGCAGTAATAATTGCTATTATCAGAAGGGAAATATGTTCCAAAATTAAAATCTCCCAAAATCAAAAGATTACCATTAAAACACTCGAAGTTGTTCAGTAATTCGTCCAAACATTTTTCAAAATTCTCCTTTGTAGTGGTCGGGGGAACATAAAGAACAATAATATTCAAGAGTTTGGAATCCCTTAATCTGATAGTTACCCCAATTATATCAATAGACGTGACTGAATAATTAAAAAGATGTTGTGTGGCTTCCATAGCAGTTGGAACAGCAATTAAAACTCCCCCACCTCTCATATCACTTTTACGATCTGACCTAAAGACTCTAATATTCTCATCAAAAAACATAAGGTTCGTGAAAGAGTCATCTAGCCACGTTTCAGTGAAGCAAAAAATAAAATCGTTATGACACGCCGTGGCGCTATTCACTTCCAATAATTTAGTTCTTAGGCCACGGACATTTTTATAATGCATTTTAATTGACATTGGCCACAGATGTTAATAATAATTTTTTTCACTTTATTTATTTATTTATTTTTTTATTTATTTAAAATATACATTATAATACAATCATCCGATTTAAAAGGACAAATTAAAAATCATTTCAAATAAACATTCCGAAGCCCCATCAACTCTTGTATGGAAAAAATAAGGGCCTATAGACAAACCAATTATATTACAAAATAATATCATAAACCTACAATAATCTACAATCAATTTCAAAAATCGATATAAGAAAGAAAACCTTTTCATGAAAATTATATACATCCAAGTATACAATCACTTTACATTCATCTGTTTTACATACTCCTTCCAATAGAAACAGCTAGATTTAATTAAGTTTTTGTTCACATACAGGAAATTTTTATTTAGTAAAAATTAAATTTATTTTATTCTAAAATTCTGACTGTATTCTAAAATTTTTATTCCATTTGAGTCAAGATAATTTTTACGAAATTTACAAGAGTCGTTTACAAAATTTAAATTTGCTTTTTACAACAATTTTTTACACCGATAAGATAATCAATTCTTTCCTATAATATTTCTAGAGGCCAATTTCGAAACCCAAATCCGAAGCCCTTTCTGGGCTTGTATGGATATAAAAAACGGGTCTACATCAGTATATACAAATATATATTATTCCATTTGATATATAACGGAAAACATTTTTCGTAAAACTTCTTTTATCCAATTTTGAGCTTACATTTTGTATGAGTGTTTTTTTTTTCAATATAAGAAACTAGACTTAATTAAATTAAAAGATGTTAAATTTAGCATCCATTCTGGTACATTATTAAATAAGTATGGAACATAAAATTGCCTTTCTCGCTTTCCAAAATTATTAAAAATCTGGGGTATGTCAAAATTTATATTCTTCCTGAAAGAATATTCTTTTTTTACGTTTTCAGTAATTTTTCGAAAAATAATTTGGTGTGAAAACCATATATTCAAATAAAGTTTCGATTTTTAAAATTTTTAATTCCTTATTTTGAAGATCTATTGGATGTTCTTGTAATTTAGTGCCATATGCTATTTGTTTAATGATTTTATTTTGTATCTTAATAATATCTTTAAACTCTATTCCAAATTTATATAATAATAACGAATACGTGATTCAATTAACGAATTATACATCATTTTTCTAATGTAAATAGGGCAATAAGGACTGATATGGTACATTAGACATATAAGGTTTGGTTTGGTTTGTTTGGTATTAACGTCCTTTTCAACTGCCATGGTCATTTCAGGACGGCGTTATAGGGGCCGCAAATTTTGCCTCGCAAGGGTTGTTTAACGTGCAGCCGGCAAACGACTTCACGGGACAAAACGGCTTTACTTCCCTTCCGAAGGAAGTGCGTGATCTCAGGATTTTCCCCCTGAAAAAATACTCGTCGTCCTCGGCCGGGGTCGAACCCGCGTCCTCGGGCATCAGAAGCGATCACGCAACCCCTGAGCCACCGAGGCCGATCATTAGACATATAACTTTATGTAACAATAACTTCAGAGAGGAAATATGTGAATGCCAATTTAGCTGGGAATCAAAATACATTCCAAGATATTAATTATTGACATGTGTGAAATTCCAAGATTGTGAAATTAATGACATCATTTATTTTTGGACACGTGCATGCTGAAGATCTATTACAGTGTATTTCATGAATATTAATTTTTTCTTCAAAGAAATTCACATAATTCTTGAGGGGAATCTTAAATCTCATTAAATGGGTTTTCTGAATATTTAAACTTAACATACTACCCCGTATCCACTCAACCACATTCATTAAATTTTGTTGTGTTATCTTAAGTGCCAGCTGTTCGCGTCTGTACTTAGTTAATATGGCTATATCATCTGAGTATAAATAAACTAGGGAATCATCAGCACAATTGGGCAAATCATTCATAAAAACATTAAACATGAAAGGACTTAAAACTGAGCCTTGGAGGATACCGCATTCCATTTTAGTCCTAGATGATATTTTATCCTTAAAATATACTATGTATTCTCTATCACTCAGAAAATTTTTAATAATATCTAAAAATCTTCCTCTAATACCGTAATTATGTAGCTTATATGTTAATACTGCACGGGCTACCGTATCATATGCTTTATTAAGATCTAGAAAGACCAAAGTAGCAAATAATTCTTTGTGAAATGCATAGCTTAGTTTGTCGTTCAGATCCCTCTTCTGAAACTATAGAGTTCCTTATGGAATATATTATATTTACTAAAAAAAATTCTATTTTTTCATTTATCCAGTATTCTAATGTTTTCATCAAATATGATGATATTGCAATATATCTGTAATTATTTAAGTTCTCCTTATTACCTTTTTTATGTATATGTCTTATTTTGATTCTTTTCATTGCATTGGGAATAATTTTATTTTTTAATATGGCACTATATAGATGTTTTAAAGATTTTAATAGAGTTTTTAAATTATGCTTAATATCTCTCGGTCGAATCCTATCGATCCCTGGGCCTTTATTAATAGGTAATTTATTTACTATTCTTACTATATCCGTTTCCTCTATCTCATCTAGTATTATCGCATTGCATACACTTTCGTCTCTTTGTCTAATTTTATCCACTTGTGTTTTGAAATTTTTACTGAAAGCTTCAACATTTTTATCTATAAAATGGTTCGTTTTTATATTTTCTATTTCTCTATTACCTCTTAAATCGTTGATCAAATGCCAGAGTTCTTTAGCATTTTTGGTATTTTTATGGAAGCATTTCATGAAATTTGTACGTATTAAGCTACGAAGTTTTGAAATGACAGTGTTATTTAGTTCTTAGTACTCTTGTAGTAACTCCTTGAGAAAGATAGAAAGTTTGCATTGTTTCCATAATTTATCTTTCGCTTTAATTAAATCTAACGCTTCTTCCGTTATCCTTGGTTTTTTGCTTTTAATTTTTTGCGGTTTTTTAATTGCAGCTTTTTCATATATATCTCTAAAACCATTTACCAATAGGTCGTATATTTCATCACAATTTGTTAGTTGCATAATATTGCTCGTTATACTTCTTAATTAGACAATTAACCATCCTGTTATTAATGACAGATGTGCCATTAATTACATTCGTCTTATATCCATTGTCATTTACTAATTTTAAAGAACATTCAATTAGGTTATGATCTGCAAATTTTGTATATAGTACTTTGACATGACATTGCCATTTCAGTATTCTTACTAGAACATGGCAATAATAATAATAATAATAATAATAATAATAATAATAATAATAATAATAATAATAACAAAACGTGCAGCAGGTTGTAGGAAAAAAAATGATTGTGCTTTTTACATTTTAATTATATTACAATACAATAAATTTCCCTTGTATATCATGGATACAAATTTTCATATTGCTTTCAAATTTTGAACGTGATAAAGCCACAAAGTTGACCATGAGGAAATACTGATTAAATTAAAATTAAACCTACATGAGAAAATGATTGTCCTTGACTTTTATTTATAGTCATAACAAAAGAAGGAATAATTGGAAAATAAAGTCCTTTAAATATGAAAGGCAAATTGAAATCAGTTGATTTTAAATCGATTCTTGGGATTATAACAATTTCATTTCTATTTGCCTCATTTACAATTTTTGCTTGAATTAAATGTCTTTGCCATGATATGACTATTAACCGAGTTCCATTGCATAATCCTTTTTTGGATTGAAATTTCTTATCAACATGGCAATCACTCATATTTTTAGGTGAGGATATATGGTGTCAATGAATTGAGCATTTCTATCGCGACTTGATTAGATATTTGATCATTTAGATCTGCTAACTCTAAAAAGATCTGCGAGTCATTACTTTTGAATGTAAATTTTCTTCCTTCCATTTGCGCTATAATTTCGTTGTTCAATGTGAGAGCACCAATATTTGTTGAGCACGAGTTTACTCAATTTGATAAATTATCAAACGAGAGTGATTGCACATCATCTCCAAAAATTGTAAAAATTGTATCAATCTCAAGTGAGAGAATCGTTTCATTTGGGATTTCAATTAAACAACGACCAAAAGTTTCAATTCTTGCAAAATTTCCGGAACCAATTTTAAGAAGCCACCTATTGAAATCCTCTTGACCTGCACTTCTCATGTTAGATATCAATGAAAGTTTTATAAATTGTTGCCATAAATTTGATGATTTGATGCATGTTTTGATAACTTCTTTTGCTGTTCCTCTTGGAACTACCGCTAAGAATTGTCGAAAATGGCCTCCAATGATTATCACCTTATTTCCAAGTGGCTTATCTTGTTTAATCGCATATATTTTAGAACTCCATCTATCAAGAAATTATCGATGCATCTCAATCCATGTTTTGTTAACAATGTTACTTCATCGATGATTAAAAGTGTCACAGCCCAGCAAGCGAGGCAGGACAGGGAGAATGTCTAAGCAGACGACTTTCTCCTCAAGGAGGCGCCATCTCTTGGTACAAATCAAACACAAACCGCTCCTAGCGCAAATAATAAAATAATATTGCGGATCAAAAAAAGGCGAGGTCGAGACACAGGAGCGCTTCGAGAGGGCGTTGCGCTGGTGGAAGGAGAGCGAGCGAGAGAAAGGGAATTAGTCCCGGGAGCAGGGGGGTGAAACTCCTAGCTTTTTCTGTCAAACTGAGATGGCGGCGCTATGAAGACTGCTTGATAATGTTTTCTGTATTTTGGCGTTTTAATGACAAAGTTATAAATATAAATGAGTAAATGAAATAAAATATTCATGATGGAATTTGATAAAAATAAATTAAATAAATAAAAAAATAGCTAAAATTTAATTAAAATATAAAATAAAATAAGAATAGATTAATTAAATGATAAACATATACAATTAATGAAGCAAAATAATATAAAGTTAATAATTAATTAATTAAATAAACTTGGCTAAATGAATAAATAAAGTAAAATAATTAAATGCACACATTAATAAAAAAAAATCAGTAAAATAACAATTAAATTTAATCACTGCTTTGAAGACATTGTTGTTATAAAATGCGTCAGCGAAAATCAAATTAATTTCACGTATTGCTAAATCGGAAATACCTTATCTTTTTTTGATATACATAATTGATTGTACCACTTTGTAAAATCACCTTTTGCCGTAATAACAGTCCCAATTCTTTTGGGCGATGATATTAGTAAAGTCAGGGCAAGTTCGTGTGTAATATATTTCTAACACTTTGGATGCATTCAGTGAGAACGTTTTTGTCCTTTGTCAACGGTTTCTGTATTCTATTATCATGATTGCTCATAGATTTTCGATTAGATTCATGGCAGGCAAATTTCCTGGCCATTTCAGGACACTTATTTCTCTTGTCCGATTTTTTTGGATGTATAAGCTGGTACACTATCCTGTTTGAAAATAACATCTTCAGATGAACAGATCTTCTCAATAATTGAGCGACAAAAGATTCCATCATTTCTGTATAAACTTCTGTATGGAACCGGCTGTTCACAAAAAAAAATCATTTCACCAACACTTTGACTATTAAAACAACCCCATAAATCATATGGTTTTAAAGGGTGTTTTACTTCTCGGTTGACAGTTGAAGGCAGAAAAACTTTTGCAAGAAATCCATCCAATTAATTCTTGGAAATCACTATATTGTTCTCATTCTCATGCTGAATTGTACTTGCAACTATCATAATTAAATATGTAAAAATGAGAATAGAACAGTGTTTAAAAATGTTAACCAAACAATATGCAAACAAAAAGTTAAAGTATGCCAAAAGAGTTTTGAAATTATCTTAATAAAAAAAATAATGAATTCACGAAAGTGAAATTTATTTTGTATACATATCTAGGCCCTTTGTTTATTGGATGAATAAATTTCAAATTTCAAAAATTTCAAACAATTAAGTTGTTTTTTAAATATAATCTACAACATATAATTTTCTACTTTAACTTATTATTCGTTTGTCCTCCTAAAATTACTAAAAATAAATAAAATAAAATAAAAAACTTTTTTATATTTTTACCCCCCTTCATCCATTCTTGTTTTTACTTTAAAAAAAAGTATTTCTTTTTGGTTTAAAAAGTGAAATAAAAAGTTAAAATAAAAATTCATAAAGTTAAAAAAAAAAGGTGTAGCAGGGCATAATTTTTTTTTCATTTTAAAATTTATTATTATTATTATTGAAAGAGCATTCTCCAGGAGTAAAAGAAGAATAGTGTGAAAATTAAAGTTTAATATGAAACGCGCGCTCTATTTAGGAAATAGGACACTGAACGTTGGAAATGCCATATTAAGCAACAACGTCGTCTGCTTATTCTTCATGCGAATCGAAGCGCCGCCCTGGCGAGCACTTGATCCCAAGTCCCTTGATTTAGCATTGAGTTTCCACCTCTGGTATATATCTATCTCTATGCCCGGGAGTAATGAAGTGAGCGGACTAAAAACGAAGGAGAGAAGAGTGCATTTTGGAACTGCCGCGTCTATAGTTGATTTTTCCACTGAAGACACGAGTGAGACAGAGTATCCGAAGAAATTGGAGGCGAAGCGCTCTTCCTTCGTGACCACATGCAATTCCCGTGGACAGCAGCCAAAGGAGAAGGCAGCGACTGCGAAACGGAGCTGCGATAATTTCTGTTTTTGCTATTCCGCCACACGAGAAGCCCAGGCACGAGAGACTGAGCGTTTGACACTAGCCAACGACCATAAAGGATGGGACCAGCGTCGCCAGTGCGAGAAAGACAGGAAAACGACCTCCAGCGGAATATATTTCCTACAAGTGAGCGTTCAAGGAAGAGTGAGTGACGGGTTACAATACCCCTCTTCTCGACAACTCGAAGTGCTCTTCTTAATCTCGGTGAGCCTCACGTACTTTCCCAGCCACGTTGAAGCGACTCTGAACGTTTCCCTGCATTTGTGCTACTGTGTGACTGTTCAAGGCGTATCGTCTTTCGCCACAATTTTTCCCAAAGAAAGTGAGAGGGACCGCGAGGAGCAGTACCGGCCACAACAGGAATCCATTATAGCCCCGTGTGATATATGTACATTTATCCGGGAAGGACTCGGCTGCATGTACCCGACTCCATACGAGGCAGGTCTAATTTCTTTTTCTCTCGTATTATCACTCACGCCAGTTCCACCAAAGCATTGGTTTTCTAAAAGATATTAATATACTATTTTTATGTCAACTTGTAGGACTTCCCGACGATAAACGCTAAGCGTCGCTGCTAACCATGTTAAGGTGATGAGGCAGCCTTTTTCCCAAACTATAATCCGTTTCGTTCACATCCTTGATAAGAATGAGGATTTTCTAAATTTCTTTGTTAAGAATCTGTTAATTATGGATTAAGGAAAATATATAACAATTTTTTTGGTAAATATACATACCAAAACTGAAACTGAGAGATTGATTTCTACCGCAATAATCAAGGACAAATACGTGCGGAAAATTCTGTTGACCTTAGAAATGCTTAGCAGCGAGATGCTGATGTTGAAAACGTGGGCAGAATGGAGATTCTCTCATCCACATTCACTGGATTCCTAGATATATTCACGAGCGCACTAAAAGTGCTTCCTGCTATGACCGGAATTATGATGGAGCAGATTTATTTATTCCATGACGACCAATCCTAAGTGACTTGAAATAAACACCAACTAGAAATAAACACGACTTGATTTCTCCGGTATTTCATTTAAACCAAAGGCATCTGATACACTTTTTCTCAAATGAGAAGGTATTTGGAGCTGTCCGACGATACATGTGGTCAATAGAATTTCAGAAACGTGGTGACACAATTAAAACTTAATGAGCAGACTGATCTTTAATTGAACAGGAGAGAAAGGGGACGGGAGACGTATAAATGCAAAGAAATTCTTTTAATGAAAGGTAATATGAAAAAATGGTCGACGATCCTATTCAACCTACAAGCTATCATTCTTTTCTTTTATGCAAATTAAATTTGTTATAAATATAACCAGAATGATATCATTAATTTCCATTAATTTATCAAAAAAATCAGACCTCAGTCCGACTAAAGTTTAAATTAAATAGTAATAGATTTTATGGCCGAAATTCTAATCTTCAATATCTTCTAACGATTTAATGCTGTCATCTATGTTCGGTCCCTGGGAAAACTTTAGGCCAGAATACCAATGCTTGTGGACGCTAGTGCAGGTGAACTTGACGCTAGAGATAACCGTAGTAACAGAACACGGCGACCTATAAAGGCGACCCTTCTCGTAGGTGGGGGCTATGAATAAAGTAAAAATCACACATTAGAATTGAACTATTATGACCACTTGAATGAAATCTCCACAAACAATACAGTTAACACAAAATGAGAGTTACTACCAAATGGCGCAACGCTGCCCCCCGAGCATGATAGGTCGACTAGGCTACCTAATACTAATGGTATGCTGCAAGTGCGACACTGCTCCTCTCGCTCCTACGAGAGCGAAGTTTGTAGCTCTGATAAAGTCAAATCCTCGACTGGCCGTCTGACTTCTTCGGCTTCCGAACAATTCGTTGCAATACTGGCACTTGACGCTCGCGTAAAGTTTGGGAAATCCAGCGAAAATTCCCCGGAGTTTGACCTCCAGGAGTCTGATTTGAGTCTACAGTTGTATCGCCTTCTTTCTCTTCCTCGACTGTGAATGCATTCTCGTTAGCACTTCCCAATGGCACAAATTCCAGCGCAGTTTCGCTGCTCTTGGCTGCAGTAGTGTATATTGGCCCCGTAGCTACATGTGAGTAACTCAATTTAACATTACTTCGTTAAACAACTTTTTTCCGGGAATTGGCACAATATTAAAGCAGGGTGAAATAAGAAAGGCAAATTACCAGAAATATAATAAAGGGAAAAAATGTGGATAATAGTATTAAGAATAAAGAAAATAAAAGCACTCGACCTGTAAGCGTTTTTCGAGGGCGAAGCTCTCGGCATTCAGCAGATTCTTTATTCTTATTACTTCGTTAATTAAATTGGAGGCCCCAATATTTTCAATAGTCTCTTGAGCGCTTTGTAATTCGCTTTCGAAGTCAATACTATTAATGTTAATGTCCAGTGTGGGTCTTTTAAAGGTAAAATTAAGATGCTTACTTGCAGGAGGTGCATAGGGTTTCGCGGAGGATGACTGGCCAGGTCGGACACCTCTATCGGTATACCTCGTCTTTGCTTCCAAGCGATACCATCCCTTCTTAGCTTGAAATGGCGGTCTTTGCCCCGCCTCGGACTCGGGTTTCGCTTTCAGACGAAAAAATCGATACTCTTGCCTTAATTGTTCGCTTAATTGTCTCGCGACATTCTCCGTTGTCGTCCCATGCTTCCTTGTCGAAAACCTCTCTGGCGGGTGAGATGCGTAGCCATTTCTCCTTTTTCCCTTTTCCTCATACGGTCTACTTAGTTGCTCATGGCCTCTTATCCTCACGCCCGTCCTTTTCCTTCGGTTCCCATGAACTTTCTTCCACCTTCCTCCTTCCAAGCCTCGAACGTTCTGTCTTTTAAAAATTTCCTTTCTTTTTATCCTTTTTCACTCCTTATTTCGGCGAATCGCAGCTGGCGCTGGTCGCTCACCTTTTCGCCTCTTCCACTCCTCTCAATCGGGGTCGGCTTTTTCTTAGCTAATACTTTCTCTTTTCTCTATTCCTTCTCAGATGCCACCTCATTCGATCTTCTCATTGACCTACATAAATGAGGTGATATTTTCCTGCCACTAAACCCGCGACAAAAAACTCGCTTTTTCGTTTGCAGCTATTTCTTCTCTTGATTTCTATCTTCTGTCTCTTGCATCTTCCTCTTTCTTCGTCTTTTCTTCCTTTGGGGTTTTTCCTGTAACAAAAACTTTTCATCACTGGAATTAAATTTCTTTCTAACTTTTCCCCCTTGAAGTATTCCTCCTTCATAGTCTATTTTCTCCACGTGCTTTATCTGTCTTTCATAATTCATTTCCGAAATATTTTTATTTCTTTTTTTTCGACTACATTTACTGTTATTTTTTGGATACTTTCTAACATCTACTTTCTTTCTCCGCTCCATTTTGTAATTTTCTATCGGCAACGATCTGATAAAATTTTCCTTCTTTTTCCTTCTTCCTTTTCCTTCTGTAATATTATCTTCGATTCTGGCCCTGACTGTCCTCAAAATACCTCTTTGCATAAAATACTCTTGTTCTATATACTTGCTTTCTATTAACATCGTTTTTCCTAATATTACCTTTATCTACCCTTCAAGTGTTTTGTCCCGATTCAGTATTTTTACAATGGTTAATTGGCCGGTCTTCGTTACCGATGATTCTCTGATTCATTCCTTCTTTTAGTCCTCTTTCCATCTCTTGTATTGTTAGCTGCAGCTGGAATATGACTTTTAAGAGATAATTTATTTTCCCTATCTGCTCGTTAATTAATCTTAACATTTTATACAAATCTTTTTCCTGTTCCTTAGCT
The DNA here is from genome assembly GCA_023313115.1 of Rhysida immarginata. Classification (NCBI taxonomy): domain Eukaryota; kingdom Metazoa; phylum Arthropoda; class Chilopoda; order Scolopendromorpha; family Scolopendridae; genus Rhysida; species Rhysida immarginata. Next base: position 281,361 of record JAHWFO010066979.1, on the reverse strand, counting down.
ACGTACTCTAAGCTTCTGAGCTTTTGATAATTTTCTTGATAATTATCAAGTAATTGTAGCGTTCATTCTTCTCTTCATTTCGCCATTTACTATCAACTTCCTTTGATTTCAGTAGCGCATTACTTTCTAACATAATGTCCTTTCCTAAAGTAATATGTTCCTTTTCGTAAATGGAATGAAGTATGTATTACTCGTTTCACTAGCACTACTTCCTTCGCTATTTTTATGAATCTTCAAGTCACGATTTTCTATTAAATTAATTATATCCAGTTTTCTTATTATTGCTTTTTCCGCATAATTCTCTTTATCCGAATAAGCCTTTTCTTTGCAAAAGTTTCCCTGGATTTTCTTAATGTTTAATATTCTTATATTTTTCTCATCTCTTATTAATAACAATGGCCAACAAAATTTAAGATTTTTCTTGTGACAAAATGAAAGTGGGTGATTTTTGGTAGTATTTTTTCTGCTGAAATTTTTAAATTTTTCTAGCACGCACAGCTTTCTTGTTTTACAATGCAACATTTTTAAATCATTCATTGGTTGGGGCCTATTAAATTTCCTTGCAGGCCCAAAATATGGATAGTTTAACAATGCAGACGCTTCTCTTCACACCCATTACTTTAACATAGAAGTCTCATAGTGCATATCTTGGGAACGTGACATGATAGAAAAAATCTAAAACCTGATTCGGATTCTACATACAAATTATTGTTGTCTTAGTTACAAAATATGTGTTGACTAGTGTAATTGACTTCTCTTAAAAGCTTCTTCATTATCTCCTTTTCTCTTGATAAAAGCGTCATAAATACGTCTGTAACCCCCTTATCTATCGCTGAAAATAATGTTTTTTTTATTAAATTTTCAATAGTGGCCAATATTATATTTCTTGCTTGATCAGTCTCCTATAGGTTCCGCAAATTTTAATTGTCTTAATTCCTCTATTTCCTGGTTGCTGCATTCTCTCGCTTCTTTTGCCATTTCTTTTGAAGGGATGTCTCTTATTTCCTTCAATATCGGCGAAAAGTTGCCCTTCTTTGCCTGCCATATTAGCACTGCCTCTACCACTTCTGCTAAAAGATTCCGCAGTGTAAGTTTGTCCATCATACCCATGGCAAGCGCAACAGACATTGCAACTGATTGTTAAGCGCTACTCTTTATTAATTTATAATCTTCAATTTGTTCCGTAATTCTTATTTCTTGTTCTTCCCCAAAACTAATATCATTCGTTGAATCTGTTTTTCCACTCTCATCGCTTTTCAATATCTTAGTTTCACTTACTGTAATGAGACAGCATTCAATTTCTTTACACTGTTTGATTTCCTCAGTTTCACTAGTTTTTGTTTAGCTGACTGATTACTTCACTTTTTTACGCTTTCTCCTTTTACTTTCTACTTCGCACTTAACTTCTCATTCATTCTTTTCTACTTTTACGTTAATTTTACTTTTATCATTGTACTTTTACTATTATGATCTTTAAAATTAAGCATTGACTCTTCCTCACTCTCGACCTTAAGCAGTCTTTACTTTTCTTCTAATATAGAATCCTTATTTTCTACTTCTGTGGAATTCCTATTTGCTTTCTTACATGATTTCATTCTAGGTTCCATGAAACAATTTGCGCAGTTTTCGGTACCCTCTCGTTCACTTTTCTCTTCTAACTCTAATTGTGGTTGAACATTTAGCATGCTACTACTTCGGGTTTCATCGTAATTTTCCTCTTCACTACTTTCAATGAACCCTTCTTCATCCTGCCATTTTTTTCTTGGGAGCAATAACTCCGTTTGCTTCATTACCTCTTTTAGGTTCGTATATTTTTCTTTTTTCAATTTTGCTTGGATAGTTTTTGAGAAGCTACTGACATAAGTTTCCACTTTTCGTTTTTCGTCCCACTTTTCAATTCTACTACTTAACTGGAGGAAACCTCTATTATAGCCTTTAATTGGCTTAATACTTTTCTCCGTATAGTGCTCTCTCCTTAGCCACTCTTCTAAAACCTTTGCCTCCATGTTTCAATCCTTAACTATTTTCTTATCCCAGCCAATTTTCTTATCTGTGTTTCCACCTTACGTTCTTGAGAAAGTACTTCTCTTCGTCTGTATTGTCCTTCTTTGCCATCGTTCGTTTTCCAGTCCTCTTTCTTTATTGCTCCAGACTCTCACCCGACGTGGCAGTGGCTGAATAAAATGAAAAGAAAACAATTATATATTACTACAACTTGAATATTTGCTTTGGAATTCTTGAATTTGTAACTGGGCTACTAAAGGCCGTGATCTCCGCTGTTTTCTGCTATCAAGCTCCGCCGTCTCTCCTGTCACAATTAAAACTTAATGAGCAGAGTGATCTTTAATTAAACAGAAGAGAAAGGGAACGGGAGACGTATAAATGCAAAGAATTCTTTTAATGAATGATAATATGCCAAAAACGGTCGAAGATCCTCTTCAACCTACAACCTATCATTCTTTTCTTTTAAACATTTTAAGTTTGTTATAAATTTAACCCGAATTATATCATTAATTTCCATTAATTTATCAAAGAAATCGGAGTTAATTCTCGTTAGCACTTCCCAATGGCACAAATTCCAGCGCAGTTTCGCTGCCCTTGATTGCATTAGTGTCTATTGGCCCCGTAACTACATGCGAGTCACTCAATTTAACAATTACTTCGTTAAATAAATTGGAGTGTCACGGAGTTCGAATTTAGGCGACACTGGCTCGAGGTTTCGCTCTCGATACTTCTATCGCTCGAAGACGGGGGCGGAGGGGAGCAAACAGTGTCGTCATATGAGTCAACTCAAGACAGCGAATGGGAACGAAGATCGTATTCGAGCATTGGGATTTGAAAGTTCGAAGCGGGAACGAGAGAGTGGGAGATTAAGTAAGCGTGCTGTTTGCAACGGAGACGGACCGAAAAAGTACGTGGGCGAAAGTGTAAAGAGGAATCGGCTTTACATGCTGAAGCCGAGTGGTGATAGCCGAGACAGCTTGTACGGCGACGAGGGAAGCGGCTCGCCGTCTAATGCACCAGTTACTACGACAGCGTTGGAGCCGTGCCGGCAAGCCTTCAGGGCGGAGAATTCTGCAACGGAGAGCGTGAAACGAACAGTAGTTTCGTCGACTTGAATGGGAACGCCCGTAACCAGTCCTGCCTGTTACCGAAAGCGTTAGCAGTTTCGCCTACGATATTTGTGAGTACTTTTACGTTAGTGAGCTGTGGCTATCATGAGATAGGCACAGTGTTCAGTGACTTTTATCGGCGTGAGCTTAGTGGCTGCACGAGGTTTCGACTATATGACTATATATTTTATATGACTATATGAGCAATAATGCCACGGTTATGCTTCTTAGCAGTCGAAGATTAAGTAATAATGATAGAAGTACATGATAATTAAAATTAATCATGGAATGTTTTATTAATTTTTAATTGCTGATATTAGAATACAATGATTTAATGATTTAACAAAGTCGAGGGGCTTGGCCCTGTGGTCTCCGTGCCTACCTAAATTGTGGGTATGGTTTCGTATATATCTCATAGTGATTTGCGGAAACCTACCCTTGGTGACAAAATTCCCGTTGTTAAGTTAAAATGAAGTCATTATTCCTAAATGTGTCCAGTGTTTTTTATCAATGTTATTTACTATGTTCTGTTTTTTTTTTTGTAGTGTGACGAACATAATGAAAAGGCGCCATTTGTAAAGCTAAATGTTTTCATTTGTTCTTAACTGATAAAGACATTAAGTTATTTGATATTGACTTTTTCTCATTGTGATAATTTATGCACTTTGCTATTTGCATTCATAAGGACGTATTTTGTGCTCTACCGGACGTGACATTTGAACTTGAAAACTCTATAGCATGTAATATGATATTTTCATTGTGTTAATAAGTGTGTGATTCATTATTCCTCAAGCAATGAATATTTTATGTTAAGTGTTTGATTACTCTTTGACTGCCCTTTTGCTAATATTTATTTCAAGTTGAAATAGTTTTTATATTTAGCGGTTAAGCCTGTATTGATCTTTATGATATTTATGCCATTGGATACATAAGTGCCTGTTTGTCGTATAATAAGAGGGCTATGCCTAATTGAGTTTAAGACTATTTCTTATTATGAAATTCGGTGAGTTTTACCGAGTTGTGTATTTGATTGCCAACGCATTATATTTGGAAGTTGGTAACCTGTGTTATTTTTAATTGCTTGGAAGTTAAGGTTACTTATTAGTTTTTGTTTCACACGAAATTAAGTGTTTATTTTCAATTGTAAATTTTTTATTTTATACTATGCCAAATTGAGAAATTGCATGTGTTGATATTTCCCTAGAGGTTAAGGGTTACATGTTATTTATTTTTATATTTATTCTTTGAGTTTTCATGTTATCTATTAAATTCATTTTTTTATTATCCTACGACTGTTTACGTGTAATATTAATTTCCACTGCGTCAGCTACTATTAGCCTGCTCATACACGTTACATGGAGGCCCCAATATTGTCGCTTGTCCCTTAAACACTTTGTAATTTGCTTTCAAAGTAAATACTATTAATGGTAACGTCCAATGTTGGCCTTTTAAAGGTAAAATTAAGATGCTTACTTGCAGGGGGTGCATAGGTTTTCACAGAGGATGACCGGCCAGGTCAGACACCTCTATCGGTATACCTCATCTGTGCTTCTAAGCGATGTCATCCCTTCTTAGCTTAAAACGGCGGTCTTCGCCCCGTCTCGGACTCTGGTTTCGTCTTCGGACGAAACACTCGATATCCTTGCCGTTCGCTTAATCGTCTCGCGACATTCTCCATTGTCATGCCTTGCTTCCTCGTCAAAGTCCTCTCTGGCGGATGAGATGCGTAGCTGTTCGTCCTTTTTCCCGTTTCCTCATATGGTCTATTTAGTTTCTCATGGCCTTGTATCCTCACGCCTGTACTTTTCCTTTGGTTCCCCAAGAACTTTCTTCCACCTTCCTCCTTCCAAGTCTCTAACGTTCTGTCTTTTAAAGTTTTCAATTCCTTTCATCCTTTCTCATTTCTCTTTATTTCAGCGAATCGCATGTCGCGCTGGTCGCTCAGCGTTTTGCCTCTTCCACTCCTCTTCCACTCCTCGGCTTTTTCTTGGCTTTAACTTTCTCTCTTCTCTCTTCCTTCTCTGATGTCACCTCATTCGATCTTCTCATTTCTAATGAGGGGACACGTGGTATTACCAGACTCGCACAATCTTTTCTGACACTAACATAAGATTAGGCTGAACGAATTTGATTCGGAAATTCCAAACCCTAAAAGTGATCCCATTCTACACATAAATCAACATGCTTCAAGGCCCATGTGGCATATTAAATACATGTTCATTATGGGTGCATGAGGGTCATTTCAGGAAGAGGTTTTTAAAAAAATTTCGTCAGCGAAACTGTGACTGGTGAAAACGGGTACCCATCTTATCGACAACGCACACCTCAAGAAGTAGGATTCGATAAATGGCTAAACTAGTTGGAACTCCTTATGTCCCTCTGTTATACTGTAAGGTCACCACTTGTTTAATCAATAGGAACAGTATTATGATCCACCCTTCTACCGAAAATATAAATCTTTTAATTAAAATCCGAAAATGTTTTTACCGACTTCAAAAAAGGAGGTCCTCTGTTTGACCCGTATGTATGCATTGTTGCGTGCCTTTTTTGACCTTCTGCGTGCTCTTCAAGCAATGCTTATTTTTTTGTAATCAAAATATTTCTTCTAATGTTTGAATTTACTAGCTTAATTTTTAGAGTATTTTAATTTTACCACCGCGATTGTTGTAATCTTTACTTTCCCTTTTCTGTCTTTGTTGACTTCTAGCTTTCATCGCGTTCTTCGCGCTCGCTCGTGCTTTGTGCTTTCCATTCCTTTTTTGCTGCTGACATTTTTCTTGGCAGTTAGTCAGTCTTGCCTGGGACCTGGCCCCGGCAACTTCACTCTTCAAAGGCAGTCTGGCCTCGGACCTGGCCTCGTCGTCTGCATTCACTGATGATGTTTGGGTCTTAGTTTCGTCCACATAGACTCTGCCATTCAGGAAGTCAATCCTTCATTTTGCCTATCCAATTATGGCTTGAAGTACTTAGCCGAATTTTTATCTTCGGGAAGCTTAGCCCGCTATCCATCTTTGGCTGTGGACCGGCAGGTGTTATTATGTCTTCCATGCTGGTTTGGATTCAATTTCCCTTCTGTTTGCACCGTTTGTCAGTCATCAGCAACTTCTTGGACATGCCACCTTTTGCCCGTTCGTTTCCCGATAAAACTGTCGCTACTTCGTCTGTGTGTTGTATTTTTAATTGTATCCTTGCGTTTCTCCTTTCACCTCTCTGCATCTCCCGAGGTACCTGGTATTTTTGCTTAATTAATCTTCATCTTACTTTTATTTAATCCTTTTATTTTTATTTTTTCTTATTGATTTCAACTGTTTCATTACTTTTTTTTCTTTTCAAAATAGTTTTTTTTTTTACTTCCAAACGTACGTATATTAGTAATGCTCCGCTACCCAATCGGCTAGTTTTCCCCAAGAGGTCCTAGGATTTAATAGTTTCGGACCGCGTCGTGGACGGATTCACTTAGATTCACCTCCGCCTGTAAAGAGGCTGCGTTACAACCAAGTTACTTCTAGGATCACCTGATTTTGTTCGTCTCAGCTTTAGTTCTTCACCATTACAATTACCCGTTTTGATTGGCGAATGCTGTTCTTCAATCGTTTGGGAAAAAGCTTTAATTGTTTGGCATTACCCTTTTATTGTAATAATGGAAAATATTTGTTTGGAAATTGTTAGTTCTTATTCATTAATCCTTTTATATTTACAGTAGTGTTTTTTTTTTTGCCTTATTTCCTCCCGGGAATTTAGGGGTTGTTAGCCATTTATATAATAATACTTTTCCCACTAAAAGGTCGTTTCTGTATTTTACCAAATTTAAATTAAAACTTAATTCTACCTTGGTTAATTTTTAATAGGGGTTTTCTCATCAATTTCCGGGGTCTGTTTGCTAGTGGTACTGGTTCGGTCCTAACTTGCAAAAGGGAAGGGTTGATTATTTAGAGGAGGAACATCTTCCTTTAAATAAAGGCTGGGCGTGTCGGAAATTGAAGTTTCAATTTATAGCATCTACAGCATGTATGTATGGTAGGGATGTTCTCAAAAACTACTGATCCAATTTGGATGGGGTTTTGCTATTCGACTGAATATTTTTCTGAGAAAGCTTTTGACCCATGAAATCTGTTCATTATTTTTTAAAATAAAATTCTTGTTTACGTGTACTGTTAAACAATCCCGCTATCTCTTCTGTCAGTTCAGAACTTAAAAAAATATAACTTATTAATATTTGATAAACTTCATATTATTCAACTATCTCAGTTTATATTTAAAGTCTTATTAATAATAACGTGACAGCAACAGGGGAGGGGAACTACCAGATAAACTGGAAGTCCAAACTTTGTTGTCCCCCAACAGGCGAAAAGCCCAAAACGGTTATGGAATATACATTTAGAAGAATAAGTAAATCCAAATAAAATAATAATGATAATAAAATGAAACAATTACATTAATAACAAAGTGAATATCAGGTTCTTTGCAAAGTTTCTTCCGGTTCTAGAACCCGCGCTCAAGAAGGGCTCATTTTCCATGGTGGATGTTCATGTTTTCAAACAAATTATTGCATTCGATTCCTGAATATCTTTGCTATATTACATCCAAGAATCAACTTTCCGACTATACATCTGTGAGTGCCATCAACGGTCTGAAATGGACCTTTCACGCGAGCATATTCGACCAATAATCTTCTACGAGTATTCTGGAAAGATCAGTGCTGCACAATGTCATCTAAATGTCAACGTTTAGGTGATGGTGGCACTGTTAGTTTACGTACAATAGAAGAATGGTATCGCCGGTTCAGACGCGAAGATAGCACTCTTCAAGATGCACCTCTCTGGTCGGCCAATCATGATTTCAGATGGTGATCTACACCAAGCAATTGATGAAGATCAGAATGTAACAACGAGCTTTCCAACCGTTGCCCGGCATCTGCATGAGCTGAATCTGTCATTTAAGTTCAATCGTTTTCGTGTTGGAATAAAAATCCGGAAAAAACTTTTGCAACAACCTGATAATGAAGATGTGATAAACTAGAATGTCAATAATACTAACTAAAAACTAAAAAGCAGGAAGAATAACTTCCTTTTGTCCAGAGGAAAATTCGTCGAAATTAACTTTCAATTTGTAAAAAGGATCAATAGTCGATATGTTAGTTCTCCACTTTCTTAAACATAACAGGACCTGGACTGGCGAACGACGAGATTGAAACACAAGTCGGGCACACAAATGCTGCCTGTAATAATTTGAGAGAACGTTTTGTACATAAAACTGATAATTGCCAGATAAATCTAAAATAGAGGAATTGTTTTCCAACAATTTATTATGTGGAAATTTGAATTTCAGAAACTTTCAAAAATTGTTTACTTTTTTCTGCAACAGAATAAAATTTTGCGTATTGCCTGAATACCAACTCCAGATGCCATATATAATTTTTGATGAAATCAAATATTTAAAAAGGGTCAAAAAGTAATCGGGTCTTTAAAGAAATTCGACAACCTCTTACATATACCAATTCTTTTGCACACTTCTTTAATCAAAGATTTTATATGGGTGGCAAAAGAAAGAAATTTGGGAGAAGATACCTAAATCTTTGACTAGAATACTAGAAGATAGTTAAAAACAAATTTACTGTTTTGCGTGAATCAATATGGACGACTTTTTGGAGTTCAGAGAGACCATTATTACAGGTCCAGCATCTAACCATGTTTATTACATCTTGAAGCTTTTGACAGTCGGACCAGTTTTTTATACATTTGAATAATTTTAAAGCGTCGGCATATATAAGATAATTGACAGAGTTGGTATTAATCTACATGTAAAATTCCATTACAACGTATCTCACGTTAACGTACATTAGAATAACGTACAAATTTAAAATCCCTGGCTAAAATGCAGGTATTTTAATGCTAAAAATTTACAGAATAACGTACCTCACTTTAACGGAAAAATTTTACGTTCCCTTGGGTAAATTATCACTTCATTACGACGTATATCATTCAAATGTCTTGTTCTAATTGATAAATACAGCCCATGCGAAAGTTGCAACTGGACCAATGGGCTAATTAAGTCGAGTTCACATTTCATTGGTTAGTCAGTGTAGCATATAAGCAGAAGAGGTCGATCTATAGCAGAATGGAATGTGGAGGGGGTTTCCCAGCAATTTTACACATGACCACACCCCACAGGTGTGCAAAAGATTAAAGGTACCGCCGTCACATTCCAAACCTGCTAAACACTTGCACACAACAGCTACTGTTCACGTAACAGTTACACAATTTAAACAATTGTTATGTTAATTATCTTTAATTACCATTTATTAATTAATTGATGTTGATTACATTATACCTGATGTTACCCATGGTGCTGCTTCCTGTGGTGGTTCTGTAAGGGTGTCCTGGTTCTCGATTTAAAATGCACTTCTGTGATTCTGTCTCAGAAGTGAACACCCCTTGATACCCTTATACACCCAACCAGAAGGGATGGGGTTGACATACTGTCGCCTGCAATTTCATTACCTAATTACTAATTAACTATTGTTTCTCGGGCAACCAAATTTTTTCCAAACCCTTTCACACTTTCTAATAAATAAAACTATTTCTGTTCCAAAGTGTATTGTTTGTTTTTAATTTACTGTTAATTGGTGCACTGTTTAAATGAAACAATTTACAATTGACATTGCAAACTTTTTTATAAATTCCATTGTACACTATAAAGGTTTTTATTTAACCCTTAAATGTGTGCATATGCGGTGTTTGGACTGCATTTTCTAGACATCTTCTGTTTTATTTGTAAAAATCTTTCGATAGATGGTTCTCCCTACTTGGTATTCTCTAATTACTAATTTTGAATACAGAGGGCGCTAGTAGCATTTTTTTATGACGCTTGCATTGGCTACTGTTCATTTGTTATATGAGAGATAGCTAAGTAACATCATTCTTGCGGTCTAAAGACAGCAAAACGCATTGAAATGTAAGTGAATTTTTTATTGTACCATTTACTCTTTATGTTTACTCCAGGTTCATATGGTCAATATTTAGATTTTTTATAATTCTTCTTAATTTTTTTCTTACTACCCTTTACTCTGTGTCTTGTTAATGAGATAAGTGGTACGAATTATTACTAAAAATTTTCCTATTTCCTTTCACACTGTCAGGAGTAAAAAGTACCTGAAAACTGAAGACATTCTGCAATGTATGGAAGAATTATCAGAAGAGAATTATGATTATTTCATTTTCGATGATGGCGATGATATCGATTTTGAAAATAAAAATGTTGACGTAGATATTTACAGCAGTGACTCTGAACAATCAATAACATACGAGGATGAGTTTGTACATTCTGAAGAAGACGATTTTTAGTTCTTCATTGGCAAGGATAACCTTACTTTGTGGATTAGCCAACCTCTTCAGAAAAAATCAAAAATATGTTCAAAAATTCTTGTTAAAATATTTCCTGGGCCGAAAGGATCTGCCCAAATAGCTGCAACAGCTGTAGAAGCATTTTTACAAATAATTTCACTTGAAATGATAGATGATTTGGTCAAGTACACAAATATTTACATTATCAGAAAATATGCTGATAAAACTGTTGCAAGGGATAGGGACTATAGAGAAACTTCACGTTCAGAAATCTTGGCTCTTATTGGTGTATTATTTTTGATTTCTGTAAAAATAACCGAACAAATGTGCTAGAATTCTGGTGTACTGATGGTACTGAAATGACTATCCTCAAGGCGAATTTCAGCAGTAGGCATTTTCTTTTTTTGATGCGATGTTTACGCCGAGATGATGTGACAACTCGAGCTGATCATCAACAGACTGATAAATTAGCAGCAGTTCGAGAGTTCCATTCGAGATTTGTTTCAAACTGCCAGAATAGCTATAATATAGGAGAGTTTAGCACCATTGACGAAATGCTAGTTGCTTTTTGTGGCCGTTGTGGATTTGTCCAGTACATGCCCCAAAAACCAGCCAAATATGGAATAAAATTTTATGCAACGTGTTACAGTAAGACCTTCAACACTTTCAATTTAGAAATATATTGCGGCAAACAACATGAGGGATCATTTGCCAATTCTAATAAACCAATTAGCATCGTCAAAAGGCTAATTGCTCCCATTAAAAAATCCAACAGAAACCTAACTACAGACAATTATTATGCAACATCCCGTTACCTGACCAACTGTTACAAGAAGGACTAACGTTTTTGGATACACTAAAAAAATAAGACAGAGACACCACCTGAATTTATAATGGATAAATCACGAAAAGTTCGGTCAAGCATTTTTGGTTTCCAATACGACATGACCTTTGTGTCTTATGTGACAAAAAAGACGAAAGCCACAGAAAATTTTAGACTGCAATACAACGAAAGGAGGAGTTGATACCGTGAGTCAGCTTTGTTCGCTATATTCAACGTCAAGAAAAACAGGAAGATGGCCACTTGTAGTATTTTTCAAGCAACTAGACATAGCTGGAATAAATTCGTACAAATTTTTCCTGGCCAATAATTCTGGAAAACAATGTGCAAGAAAATATCTTACAGATCTAGCAATGAGCCTAATGGAAGAAAATTTGAAGAAATTTATTTATTTTTATTTATTAATTTATTTATTTATTAATAAAAACATTACAATCGTCCATCCAGGGCCAGTATGGCCGTAGGCCGACGGGGTAGGTCCCTGGATGGGGAACAAGAGACATTGTATAACAGTGGTGTAATAAATTATAATGTAATATAAATTATATTGAGGGGGTGAGGCGGGAAGGAGGAAGGAAAAGTTATATAGGCGTGTGTGTTAAGAAATAATTTTTAATACGATTTTTAAAGGTTACAATAGTCGGGGACATTCGGAGATCTGGTGGTATAGAAGACCAGAGTCTATTACCTGAGACAGAGATGCTTTTGAGTTCGTAATTATGCTTTATACGTGCTATTTGCAAGGAGGCTGGGTGTCGAGTGTTGTAAGGAGGCGCGCTATTGATCGTAAATAAGGGTTGAGGGAGGGAGATTAAAATGTAATTGTTGAGTATCTTGTATATAAAGATTGCAAGGTTTATAAAGTAGAGTTGTTGAATGGGTGTGATACCTACTGTGGTAAAAAGATGAGAGACAGGGGCTGGTTTGCGTAGTTTTAATAGAATTCGTACGAACCATTTTTGAAGTCTGAATAAGCGTAGAAGATTATGGTTAGTGGTCGAACCCCAAAATTGAAGGCCATAAGTTAGTGAGGAGTGGATTAGAGTGTTATATAATAGCAAGAGGATTTTTGGGGGAAAGAAGTGGAGACGGGAGAAAAGCCCTAAACGCTGATTAAGTATTGAAGCTAAAGAATTGATGTGGGTATCCCAGGAGAGGTTATGAGTTAAGTGAATGCCTAGGTATTTAAAGGATTTGGATGGGGTAATCAATTGTGAGTTGTAATGTAGCAAAAATTCGTTCGTGTCAAATTTTTTATTGCGTTGATGGAAGATGACGTAAGTGGTTTTGCTAAGGTTGAGGGATTGATGATTGATAGTGTTCCAGAAAAGAAGTTTGTCTAGGATTGAGTTAAAGGTATCCTTTATTGTAAGTAGTGAGGCGTCGGCATAGGATATTGTGGCATCATCTGCATACAATATTAAAGATAAGGGAGAAAGTATGGAGGAAAGATCATTTATAAAAATATTAAATAAAAGCGGTGATAAGATGGAACCTTGGGGGACTCCAATATTTCGGGTGATTGTGGAGGAGGATTTATTATGAAGGTGGAGGGTGTATTGTCTATTTGATAGAAAGCTTGAAAGCCAGTCAAGAGGAGGGCCACGTATGTTGAAATGTTGGGATAATTTGTGTAGAAGGAGGTCATGAGGGATTGAGTCGAATGCTTTAGAATAATCGAGAAATAGGGAGACAACTAATTTGTTTTTGGCCATATTAGAGATAATGTATTCCATCAGTTCATAGCAGGCAGTGGATGTGTTTCTTTTAGGTGTGAATCCGTGTTGGGAAGGAGAAAGAAGATTCTTTGAAAAAATGTATGAAGATAGACGTGTATAGAAAAGGCTCTCAAATATTTGGGCAAAGGAAGGGAGAATAGATATTGGGCGATAGTTGGAGAAATTAGTCTTGTCGCCCTTTTTGTGAATTGGTGTAATTTTCGCAGAACGGAGACAGGAGGGGAATTTGCCATGGGCAAGGGAGATATTAAACAAAAGTGTCAAAGGAATAGCAAAACCAGAGCGTGCACGAATTATAATGTTAGAACTGATGCCGAGAGAGTCTGGATTGTTAGATGGTTTGAGACGGGAGATAATGGACGACACTTCATCAAGGGAGGCTGGAGAAGAAAAAAACGAGGATGAATCTGTCAATATTGAGATAGGGTATTGTTGTTGAGAAGAAGGTGAAGTTGTGGGCGGTAGCAGTACATTCAAAAAGTTAGTTAAAAGAGCGGGATCAAGGGTGGAAGGGTCAGAGAATGGCGAAATAAGAGGGGCGGGCCCCTGAATTAAATTTTTTATAGCTTTCCATTTTAAATTGCTGTTAGTGACCTTCGCAAAGAATTGAGAAAAATAATTGGATTTAGCTTTTTGAATGGCATGACGTGTGGAATTGGAGAAAGATCGGAACCTAAATTTGTTATAAGCATTTGGAGAGCGGCGGTATTTGCGATATAAAGCATTTTTATGTGAAATAAGTGAGAGTAAGTTAAGGGTCATCCATGGCTTCAGAAAAGAGGGTTTTGTATAAGAGGAGGTAGTAGATATACATGGTAGGTATCGGTTGAAACCACTGTGGATTTGGTAGAAAAATTTTTCGAAGAGGGTGTTGATATCTTCCTCCGGGTTAAAGAACGAGTTCCAGTTGGTTAATTCCAGAAATGAATTGAAGATTGCTAATCTGTTGGTAGTTATTAGCCGGTTGTTGAGGGACGTTGAGATGGGGTGTGCCGTTGACTGGAAAGATTGGAAGGTGAATATTGGAAGGTGGTCCGAAATTTCACAGTCCAGGGAGCCGCTGTATAAATTATCAGATAAAATCGAGAAGAATTGATCGATTAGGGTGGATGAGTTGTGTAAATTCGAGTAATGCGTAATAGAAGAAATTAGAGGTGATAAACCGGCACGTGAGGTTAAGTCCAGAATAGAGTAAACATTGGAGGAAGGTGTGGAAAAGTCAAGATTAAAATCTCCAGAGATTAAGATTTTATGGGGGGTAAGACTAAGGTCAAGGAGTAAGGATGAGAGAAAAGTTAAAAAAGGGGAGAGTTGACCGGAAGGTGGGCGATAGACTGTGATTAAGTAAAGCTTGCTGTTAATTAAGATTGTTAAAATTTCGAAATCGTCTGTAATGGTTGTATAGTTGGTGTTGAGGACATGGTGTAAGGAATTAGAAATATAGACAACAATTCCTCCTCCTTTTTTAGTTGGGCGGTGTATTGCTTCGAATGAGTAGTGGTTTGTAGGAGGAACTTCAAAAGTTGATCTCGTCCAAGATTCTGTAATAGAAATAAGATGCGGGAGAGTGTGAAGAAGGGCAAGGGAAGCAAACAGGGAAGAGGAGTTAGCCCGGAGGCTGCGGATATTCAGGCTTAAGAGAAAAAGGGAGGAAGGGGAAGAGAGCAAGGGATCTTTAGTTAAGGCGGAGTTAAAGTCTGAAAAGGTAATTGGTGAATGGGGTGGAGGCATAGTTAAGCTCAGATCTGTTTAGAATTGGGGCAGATTGGACTGGGGAAGGAACTGTGAGCAGTTGAAAAATGCAGATAGAATTATGTGTGGGCAGGAGAGAATTGTGAAAATGAATTGAGAAAGGTCTTAAAGACTGTTAATGACAAAGCATGACTGGAGGATTACATTGACGGTTTAAGTCGGAAATGTTTTGTATTAGGGTGATTTTCTCGGTAGAGTCTTTCACGAGAATCCTTCCATTGGATGCCCAAGCATTGTGTGGACCGAGTTTAGATTTGGCTACACATAGTAGTCGATAACGGGAGGGCGTCAAGTCTTCGGCGATATGGGTGGGGGAACCACGTAATTGCTTTCGATTTTTTATTATAAGATCTTTGTGGAGAGGTGAGGAGAATTGCAGCAGGATTGGTCGGGTCTTGTCAGGGACTCGGCGACCGATGCGGAATGCAGATGAAATTGCTGAAGGCTCGAGGTGAACATCGACTTTTGAGGAGAAGAGATCAAGGGATGAAGAGATGGGGTTCTCTGTCGGGGACTCTGTTAAACCATAAATTCGTACGTTGCAGCGCCTTCCATATTGATCGATGTCATCAATGTGCTGCAACATTTCAGAAAAAGAAGCGTTTGGTGGTGAGGTGGTTTGAAGGTTGAGGGGAGCAAACGGTGTGTTGAGTTGAGCAATTGTTGCATCTAATTTGTCTAGGCGATTGTCAATTTCGTCTAGGCGAGCTTCAGTTGACGATACACGGTTAATAAGGTTGAAGAAAAGAGTGTCAATCTTTTTGGTGAGCCGCTGAAGGAGAGTATCAAATAAACTGTCGAAGTTGGATAAATTTTCAAAATAATCAGAGACACCCTTCTCGATGGCAGCGTAGATGGAATCATCGAGAGAGGACGACGAGGATGAGATCTGAGATGCACTACGGGTTAAAGGCTTTCCAGGCGCACCTTTGGGCTTTTCTCCGTGCAAGGGCATGACTTGTAAAGATCACGTTGACCTAGGGATGTGCTACGAATGTTGAGGGAGAGATGAATTAAACGATACGGAATGGGTGGGTGAATTCCAATCTGCCTCAATTCAAGGGGAGGAAATTACAATTGAACTGATGGGCTGGCCATCATAAATGCAATTATAAGGCGACAGAATCTTGGATGCTACTTGCAAAGGTGGTGGACACCTGAATGTATAGAATAGAATGAGAGCAGTGAGTAAACTAAATAAGATCTGTGCGAGTAGGCTAGTGGGAGCGGAAACTACAAAAAGTCAGAGATTAAATTGGAAGAATAAGTGTAGTATACAGGCTGTAGATAGTAGACACTGAGCACTGGGAGGGCAGCGCTGCTGTTTAAAGATAGTAGAAAGCCAACAATGGAATAAAGGACAACAGCAGGATTACTTCATAACAATGCCATTCAGGATAACGACGTTAAAACTAACTGATTGTTTTAAGTTAAAGATCGCTCGCCAGTTTGAAATTAGAAGAACAGTATTTAAAATTAGAACTCACAGTTTGTGGAAAAGTCGACCTGGAGCTTCGTAAAACTCAGTGAAAAATCACAACATTCTTATCAATAAACAGTACCAGATAAAATTTCGCTACCGGGTTATATATAGGATCCAGAGATATATCGAGAATCCGGGAGCTGATGAATTAGCGTCCGATCCAGATGAGCGTCCAATGCGCTGAACTCTGATGCCTTCACGTTTCTTGTCGAAATATCCAGAATCTCAAGACAGAATGCAATCTGTGTCACAAAAAAAATCTGCTTTATCTGCGGAACTCATAAAAACACTAAAACTGGCGTAACATGCAACACGTGCGGAAGAAATACCTGTGAAAATCACATCGACCACAGCGTTACATGTCAAACGTGCATTGAAGGTAGCAAAGAAGAAGACATCTAATTCATAATTTAATAAAAATGATAAGTGGGATAATGGTTTAAAGAAGTGTTTTGTAGGACGCATTTTTTTACGAAGTTATTAATGGAGTGGATGTCTGGAGTGGACGGGTTGAGTTCCCGTTTGGGACTCAAGAAAATGACCATATAAGGTCATGTTTTCTGTGTGTGGGGGTGTCTCTTGACAAGCCCCTCCACGATGATGAATGTTGGTGAGGAGACAGGGGGAGATGACAGCATTCGAAGTCACGGGATCGGGGTCGTTTGGGCTCTGGACCCGGGGGTGGATACAGGATGTGCGGATCTCCTTTCACGAGTTTAAGAAGCGTTCAATAAGCACGTTATAGTGGGTGGTCGCCCTTCCCAAATCTAATGGGCTCTTGGGCGCCACGGAGGCGCAAAACTCGTGGGAAATGAAGCATCTGAGCACGTGTCCAGTCCTCACCAGGTTGCCGAAGCATTCCAGAGTTCTGACGTTGTGAAACGTCATTTCCGGTCCTGGGTTCGATGCTGCGTCTCGCCTTGGCTGCCCAGAGTAGAGAAGAGAGAGTTCGTCAAGTGCTCTGGCCGAGACAACATCTCTCTCTGGAGACCTCCTCTCCATCCGCGGACAGAGTTCGTCAAGTGCTCTGGCCGAGACAACATCTCTCTCTGGAAACCTCCTCTCCATCCGGAGACAGAGTTCGTCGTGAGCAACCGCATCTATCCGAATCTTCCACTCCTGATGATCCACCCGAACTGATGTCAGCCATACGCCCATCCAATGCCTCCTGAACTGACCACCCACCACGGGCATTAGAGGAAAACCACGGCATCGCCTCATCTCATCCGGACCCCTCTTTCCAAGAAGGGAGCAGCCAGCTAGAATACTCACCGGCGAAGCAGGTATGCATTCTGTCCCGTGGCCAAGCATAATCGATATTCAACTTAGTTCATATGCTTAATAAATTAGTTAGTAGTAATTTTGGTCCCTCGTGTACTTACTTTCTGGCACGGACTGAGCGGGAGACTGCAATATTACGTATGGGAAGGGTCATTAGAGCGAGACAGGGGATGGCCCGGTCGTAAAACTATAAAACAATCCGAAGTTGGAAGCAGCCACATGCTCCCCTGGAGTGGTATTAAGGTAAGTCAGGTAGATCTACTGGTGGCCCGACCCTGACAGGTGTAAGGCTAGGTAAATGCTCGTCCAGTTGCGACACGACCCCTAAGAGAGGGCCCTACAGAATTGGCGCAATTTGGACAGGGTGTTCGAGACATTCGAGCGCCGCGCACCGGTTAAACAATAGACGGCCTTACAAAATTGGCAACAGTCGACAGGATTTTAATTATTTCAATCCTTACAAATTCTGGTAACAGCCGATTGGATTGACTGCAGGGTTGCCTAAAAGATGCAGTCCTGATCTTAACAGAGTGACACACAAAAAATTTGAAAGCTGGGAAAAGTTTATTCTACTATAATGGCTTACAGGGAAAAAATATTTTTCCTTAATACGTAAACAAATACAATTCTTAATGAATGAATGAGAGAAGCTCATGAAAACTGAGGAACAAATTTGAGCAATCTATATAAAAAGGGAGGGCTAGTAGTGCGTGCTTGGAAAATCCTGCTTATCAAGACCAATAAAGAAAGGAGGAGGGGCTAAATTAAGCTAGTGTGGGTTATCAGGAAGATAGGATGGCGTTACAATCATTTGCTCTAGCTGGGGAGATAGGAGCCTATGACGGCTCGACAGATCCAGCGTTGTTTTTCCAACGCATAGAAGAGGTGGGCACGGCGAGTAATTGACGAAATTGAATATCGCCAGGATAAAGATGACCGGGAGCGCTCAGTTTTTCTGTCGCGAGGATCAGGCCATGCTCAGAATAAATGAGTATGAGGCCTTTAAACGAAAAATAATAGACAGATTTGGGAGGGAGCCCAAGGGTAAAAGCGAGAGGCTATTTATGGAATGTGTACAGGGTAGGCGTGAGACAGTTCATGACTTTGCCACCCGCATACAGGCTCTGGGACGTAGAACTATGATCCAGGTAGATGGTGCCGGTCCCGATGCGGACACAAAACGCGCATTTGCCCGACAAATAGCTGAAGAACGGATGAAGGATCGATTTATTGAGGGTCTATTGCCCACATATCAACGGGTTATATTGTTCCGTAAGCCCGAGAGCTTGGAACAAGCCATCAGCTATGCTGAGGAAGAAGAGGAACTAGATGCGCGAATCACTGCAAAGAGATATGGGTTGAGCGCAGTGAGCAGTGGGGAGGAAGGTGCAGAAAAGAAAACAGAACCCGACTTAACCACCCTCATTAATGAAATTGTGAGTTTGAGATTGGTGAACTAAATCAAAACGCGAATAAACAGGGAACTAGAAATCCGGAGACGCGAGCTGGTACGGGAAATGGAAAGTTTAACACGCGTCTGCCGCCAAGGAATGCAGTTAGACAGGGCAATATGGCAGGAACAGAGGGTAGATCCGCGGACAATGGAATAAGGCATAATGTGGTCTGTTTTAATTGTAACAGACCAGGGCACGTGGCAGCTATGTGTAACAATAGGAATAAAAAGATAATCTGTTTCTTCTGTAATCGCGAAAGACACACACAACGCGTTTGTAGGCTGAGGCTTAATCAGCCCAGCACGAGAGGCTCCACACCTAGAGAGCCTAGACCCGAGGGCGAACGGCAAGGGAGCAATCAGACAAAAAACGTAGGAGGACCCTCCCCCAGAACTCAAGGGGAGGGCAGACAATAGAGAGAGCATCACAAGCGAGCGCGAGTGGGTATGCGGAAACTAAGGAGCTGACTGTCACAGGGGGAGCAGATCAGATGTCAATCCAATTCTTGGTGGATTCAGGTTCTAAGGTCACTCTGCTTTGTAAGGATACCTTCCATAAATTAAAAACCAAGGGCTATCCAATGAAAGAGATGGATAGACCTGCATTGAATTTAGTGGGAGTGACTGGGGATGGGTTCACGACAGAAGAGTCGTATGCACTTGAAATTAAGTTTGAGACACATATGTACAGCTTAGAATGCTATATTTGGAAGCAGAGGTGGGGGTGCCTCTTACCATGCCATACTGGGGAGAGATATGTTGCATAAATTCGGTTTTGTTATTGACTTCCACCGTGGCATCTTACACGACGAGATAAACAAAATCCATTTTGATGAGCCGTGGCAGGAGAGAAAGAAAAAGGGGCAGGACAGCGTGAGTGCCATTCGAGAATACATGGAGGCTGTTCCAGTTGGTTGTGGTCGAACTTTTTCCATTCCCCCTTACTCAGAGGTTGTGCTCGAGGGGAGACTCATGAGTAAATCATTTAAAAATAAGGTTGGAGTTTTGGAACCCCGAGACATAAACATTCCAGGATTATTGGCAGTGAAGGTTATTGCAAGGGTATCAAAATCTAACACTATTCCTACGCGACTTTTAAATTATTCAGGGGAGACTTTGGTGATTGAGAAGGGCAAAATTTTGGGTCATTTATATGAGGCTGAGGAAGAAGTAGGGGCTTTTAATAACACAATTGAGGTTGGGGAGAAGAGGAAGTTGGATAAAAGGGAGTTTCTGAAACTGTTTGATGTAGAACATTTGCCAACTGAGCAGAGGAGTTCATTGGAGCAACTCTTGTATCAGTATGAGGACGTTTCTGCGCAGTTTGCTTTTGATTTATGGAAATGCAAAATCGATTATCATGAGATCGACACAGGGACCTTCCCCCCTATCGCTCAGGCCCCATATCGAATTCCATACTCCCAGAGAGCTATTATGAATGAGTTGATTGAGGACTTATTGAAGAATGATGTCATAGAAGAAACGTGTGGTCCCTGGAGCGCGCTGGCCTTACTAGTCAAAAAGAAGGACGGTACATACCGCTTTGTCGTGGACTACAGAAAATTGAACCGGGTGACAAAGGTAGATCCCTTTCCTTTACCGAATATATCAGAAAGTCTTTCGCAGTTAGGCAAGGCGAAATTTTTTAGCGTTTTAGACGCCAACCAGGGCTACTTCCAGCTCGAAATTAGGGATAAAGAGAAGACCGCGTTCGTTACGCCTGAGGCGAAATTTTAATTCAAACGCCTGCCCACGGGGCTCAACAATTCCCCATCACTATGGCAGAGAACGGCAAATTTTATCGTTCGCGGGCTTAAAAATAAGATAATTGTGTACCTCGATGACTTTTTGGCATACACTGAGTCATTTGATGAGCACCTGGTTAGTTTACAGGCGTTATTTGAGCGACTGCGAGCTGCGAATCTTAAATTAAAACCGTGCAAGTGCCAGTTCCTCAAGGAGGAAGTTGAATTTCTGGGACATGTAATATCAGAGAAGGGAGTGGCACCTGATCCGAGTAAAATTACCGCAGTCAGAGATTTTCCTAGACCTCATACAGTCAGAGACGTGCAGTCCTTTTTGGGTCTCGCCAACTATTATAGGCGTCATGTGGATGGTTTTAGTTCCATTGCAAAACCTATGACTAATTTGACAAAGAAAGATGTCGATTTCGAATGGACGGATGAGGTGGAGAGCTCGTTTCAAGCTTTGAAGCAGGCTCTCATCACCGCGCCAGTGCTTAAGAGTCCTGATTTTGACAGGGAGTTCATTTTATCAACTGATGCTAGCTCTTTTGCGTTGGTGGCAGTGTTAGCTCAGAAATTTAATGGCCGAGAACACCCGATAGCATATTGTAGTAGGCTGCTCAAGAAAGCAGAGCTAAATTATTCTACTACAGAAAAGGAATGTTTGGCAGTTATCTACGCTGTAAAGCAATTCCGAGTGTACCTATATGGACGAAAATTCCAGATTTATACCGATCATCGATCGTTATCTTGGCTTTTTAATCTCAAAGATGCCACGTCGCGTCTAGCTAGTTGGTTGTTGACCTTGCAGGAATTCCAGTTTGAAATTATCCATAAGGCCGGAATTAAGCACAAAAATGCAGATGGGTTATCTCGTATTCCAATCTCCACAATAGCAGAGTATGAGCCAATTGTTTCAAGGGATGAGATTTCTAGAGAGCAGTTATAGGAGCCACAATGGCAAGAGATTATAGAATGTTTGAGGGATAAGAAGGACCCCCACCTTCTCCCTGGCCAGATAAGATGGAGAGTTTTTTTCTCAATGATGACGGATTACTTTATGACATTAAAAAGTCTAAGGATGCTCGAGAAACTTGGGAGCAGTTAGTCATTCCCCGCAGTCTTGTCAAACACATATTGTTTGCCTTTCATGACCTCCCGGGAAGTGGACACCTTAAAACTAAACGTATGTGGAAAAAGTTAAACAAATTGTTTTTCTGGCCCCAAATGAGACAGGATATACAAAAATATTGTGCGCAATGCGATAGTTGCCAGCGCAGGACCCCACCTGAAAAACGCAGAGAACAGCCACTAATGAAATTTCCGGCAGCAAAACACCCATTCTATAGAGTCGGAATCGATATTCTGGGTCCTTTAGTTACGACATATTCCGGAAATAAATATATCCTCGTGATCCTAGACCACTGTTCCCGTTTTGCAGAGGCTTTGCCTCTTCCTGACCAGCGGACTGAAACAGTAGCAAAAGCACTTGTTAACTCAATAGTCAATCGTTATTCGAT
Source organism: Rhysida immarginata (assembly GCA_023313115.1). Lineage (NCBI taxonomy): Eukaryota > Metazoa > Arthropoda > Chilopoda > Scolopendromorpha > Scolopendridae > Rhysida > Rhysida immarginata. The sequence goes on along the minus strand of JAHWFO010066979.1, from coordinate 259,091 downwards.
CCCCATTCAGCTTTTGAGTGATCGAGGGGCAAACTTCACTTCAGAACTCATGAAGGAGATATGCCATAAGTTAGGGATAAAGAAGCTATTCACAACGGCATTCCACCCTTCCGGAAATGGTATGGTCGAAAGATTTAATCGAAGCTTGACGAGTATTTTGCGACATTACGTGGATGCAAGTCAACGGAATTGGGATGAATGGCTGACGTATGCAACATTCGCCTATAACGCGACTCCTCACTCTTCGTAGGTGAGAGTCCCTTCGTATTGTTCTTACGTCGCGATCCCATACTTCCGTTCGATGTCCTCATCGCCCCAAGGAAGACGTATTACGACATCGCTGATAACTACAGCACCGAAATAGAAGCACGCTTACAAAATGCGTTTGACACGGCGGAGCGTTGCCAAGCAGAACAATCTGCCAATCGTAAAAGGTTCCATGATCAGAGACAGCGATCATATCAATTCCGAATTAATGATTTGGTCTATTTATCCATACCTCAGATAAGACGAGGGCTATCTAAGAAATTGCACGCTTCATTTGATGGCCCATACGAAATTGTGGGACAAATTTCACCCGTGAATTTTATCATAAAACACTTGGAGAGTGGGAAGAAGAAGCTCGTACACGGAAACCGCCTTAGGCCAAATGAAGGAGACCCCCCAATAGGAAGGAACAAGCCACCGAGGAAGTCGGAGGATTGAGCATCTAAGAAAGGGTCAGTGACCCCTGCTCTATACCCTGAGGAAGGGTACTGGGTTCCACGGGAAGAGCAAGGACAGAGAGGGCTGAGTCCCCCTCCCTCACCGCCTCCAGCACCTGTAAATCCTTCTCCATATCTTCTGCGGAGTCAAACACAAGCACGTTCGATTCCATATGTGCTACCTTTTGCACAAGATCGCCGTTTTATGGAAGAGATAAGACAGCATGATCCAGCAGACTCAATGTCTGAAGCCATGGAACAAGAGCATCGAAGCTCTGTCAATGTTATAAGCGAGAGACGTATTCAGCCTCTCATCAACCACTGCACACAACTTGGCAGTCAATTAGACTTAAATTTAATGGGTGCACTTTTCTTAATGGGTCTCAACATTGCTATGATAGTCCTTATTCTAGGGTTCAGTCGGTAGGATCGCAGAGATCTGGCATTGGGAATGGCTGATTGATCTAATGAATTACCCTTAAGGCTAATAAGCTTTTATTTACTGTCGCAATGGTAGGAACACCATACTGTTCACTGTGTGTTTCAGATTAGTGTAGATCCATGATCTTCAAAGAGCATTCATATCTGAAGACGTAGGAAGGAGGTTAATAGACACCTTGCTAATTAAAGAACTAACTATGGGTACTTACCGAACTAAGAAATCCATAGAAACTATGAATTACTAGCTATTAATGTTAAGATTAGCCAAATGTCTACAGATACTTGATAAAGGGTTGTTTATAAAAAATGACCTTGAGTGATGACAAAATAGTAATTAATACTGTAGTGCTAATAAGGAGTAATACATTTATATCTAAGTTATTGCATCAGACTAGTAGATTATTTTAGAACACAAAGCATTATTCTATTGTAACCACCTGAGTAATATCAACTAAATCAAGTTTGGTTTTATATATGATGACTCATCTTGAACAATTATAGTAAGTCCTTATACCCAAGGTGAAATGATAAGACTCTTAAATGAAGTCATGCAGTGGTTATTGGGATTTTTACATGCTGTAGACCATTTACTGAGCTAGAGCTTTGTTTACAGTTCATAAATTATACACAATGAAGTAAGATAAATAATTAATAATCAGAATGGTGATCAGTCAATTAGGATCCACTAGGAGTCATTGTTGAGCTGTTGATCATCTTATTGTGTTAAAATGACGTTATTTTGTTTTGCTGGGTAGAGTTCAATCGTTTTATGTGAGAAGATAAACACAAAGGTTAAATACTGAGGACTGAAAATAGGCCTCAGGGGCAATTATGATGGCATGAGTAAAGAATTATAATTGCTATATTTAACAAAGATAAGTGGTGTTATCATAAGAAGTACAGTTTATGCATCATACGGGGTGAGAAATAACTAAGGTTATGATTGACAGATGACAAAAAGGGTCAACAACCTAATTCCACCTTATGTACGAACGTTAGTCGCACTGTTTTAAGATGGGATTAGATGCAGTATATCAGTGTTTTATTGAAAGATTTGGATCAATGGATTGATGGGTGTTCCATGAGGCACCTTGACGAAAGGTTGAAATTGTGGGTAACATTCTGTGGCAAACAGATAACAAGTTGTGAGGGGAACAAGCGTTCCTTTGGCAATAATTTGTCAATATAGCCAACATGGGGAGATAAGGGCGTCAATCTAACAAAGTTATGCATTTTGGCGACCCCCCCCCCCCCCTCTTGGAAGGATGAGGAGCCAGCTGGAAGAATCCGGGCACGTAGTGGCCTTGATTTCTATAAAATTGAGAGAAAACACCCCATTACCTTCTGTCTGCTATTCAGATTTAACATAGTATTGTGTACATGGTAACTTTTACTTTAGGACTAAAGGATCCTTAGTACAAAGGTGCCACATTACCGGGTGACAGAAGTGTCACATTCTTATGAAATCATTTCTGATGATTGGGTTCTTGAATTACATTAATAATCTACATTACATGTTAAGATAGACAGATCTCTATTACTTTGATGTAGCAGCTTTGTTCTGATAGATAGTATCTTCGAATATGGGAATCAGTAAATAACCCAACCACTAAAGCTTGGAGGGAAAGCTAATTGTTTTTCGAATATCCTAACATGAATTTATTTGGCTGAACTATTACTGATATAATTATAGCAGTCTAATTCCTTGTTCAGGTATGTAAATGATGATTTGTGCGACCATTGCTAGTATTAAGCAAGTTAAAGGCCTATTTATGAAATTACATCCTTAATCCTTATTTCAGGGATTATGACAATTAAAAATCGGAGGTTTTTCAACAGGAAAAAGCATCATTCAGTCTGAAACTAAAGTATCTTGGCAGTAATTGATAGCTTCATTAAAAAGGGCATAAATGGTTTGTCCATCACATACTGGGATCAACTATTAAGGCTGCAAATACAGATGGTGGCCATGCTAAGTCTTTTCGTAGTCACAGAGTGGGTGACTATGATTTGTAATTAACCTACGCAATTAGTAGAGGTGGCGGAGATTATTTTGTTTAGAATGGATGGATTGTTTTATCAGAATTTCTGTCATATCAAAGTCTACAATAATTCATTTTATATTCCATATTTTAATCTTATTTACCATGCAAAAGATTTTTCACATTGAAAGTTCGCAAATTATTTAGCCTAAATATCGATTATTGAGACCGATTTATCCTTGGAAAATCGATTTCATAAACATCGATAGATCGATAAATCGTTTTGATTTTTTTTCGAGAAGTGTTCAACTCTATGCTAAGAAAGAAATGTTGTTAAAGGCCTTCAAACTTCATCTATTGTCTTTATGCATGCTAAGTTTTATTCATTACTTTTGACTCAAGGGTAAATAAGATTCTCGATGACAGTAATTCAAATACTAAAAGGCATACTTGTAGAACTGTCTAATAAGGATAGTTGTCCATTCATAACCAGAAAATAGATATAATAAGTTGTCTTACCTGGAATGCAGTTACTGCTTCGCTTTGGGAAAAATGGTCCTCGGGCTGGTATTTTGTTTGCAACACAGCAACACTGGCAGATAGAAATGAAATGGTTATTATATGTCTAGTTAGAAATTATTCTTAAATAAAAATAGAACATGCTATAGTAATTTACGAATAAAATTAAGGGATGAGAAGTTGATTTGTAGAACTTGTTGACCTCTTCAGAAACGGACCAATCAGAAACAAGCATCTGTTGTTTCAACTGAAACTTGATCAAACTTGCGAAAATTACGACATTATTATTAATATTTATTTGCGATTACTATACAACATTAGAAACAAATATTAGGTCGGTCTATACCTTGTAGAGTGTCGAATGGGATAATAGCAATAAAATATTTTTTTTTGTGGCTTGGAAAGGCTAAACACGATCGTTATAGCGTCTTTGTTCCGACAGTGAAATCTAACAATGAAAATGGTTACATCAACAAATAAATGTATCCATTTAATAGCATTTGTAACCGAACACGTTTTACTTTAGTATTTTGCTATCATTTTATGTACTAGTCATTAAAGGGAACTTAAAGAAATTATTTCTAGGCATGCGAGAGAAAAATACGCCTTCGATGGAAGAAGGGCTAAGGGAAATTTATATAACTACATTTTCAATCAAGACATCGATGATTAATCTATGCTAATCGCGAATTATTATACTCTAAAGATATTATTTCAGTAAAAAAAATTATTTAAAGAAGTGATAGGATGGATTAATTTAAAACTTTCTTACCTTATAATCTTACCTTAATGGGCATACAGCCAGCCATGCTGTTCGTAATGGTATGGTTGAGAAGTGAATTAAATTAGTTGCCCAGCATTCATTGCGCTACAAGGGAATGTTGACGCGTGCAGCGCCCCAGGTGATGAAATTGGGAAGCCACATTGTTTATCTGTGTAGCCATATCGTTTATTTATTTGAGGAGAATATTACTCTGTACTAATAACTCGAGTATTTTCTATTTATTTAATCCAACATCGAATTAAGTGTGAGGTTCCTTGTCTTGTTTAAAATAATAATAATGGACAATAAATATCTATATATACATATATATTTTTTTTTTTGATGGATGTAGAGGATTGTTGTTGGATAAATTCTTTCTCTCTGAGAGATTTGTTGGATAAAATTTTGTTGTTGTCATGTTTAATATTGAGGACTGAGCAAAATTATTGCTGTTTTCGAATAATTATAAGAACAATAACCATGATAATAAATAAGATAATAGAGAGGAGGATAAGCCTAGGTTAACTTATCCGTCAGTTTTATGTGATTCCTCACAGAGGTGTGAGATGAAGGTTTATGTTTAGTTTTTGAATTGTTGATGGTTGGATGCTGTGTGTAAATTTTTATCAATCATGATTACTATTGAATGGTTTATGGTTTAACATTAAGGTTCTTTTTTTTGGGTTTTATGCTGGCCATGGGGGGGGACATGAATGCATTTTTTCTTTAGAGAACCTGACCCGTCATTGCCTCAGCAGTATGATGAGTCACTTCGGGGAGACACCAGTGCAGCCTATCCTCGTTGTCGCCGTGACTTTCGAAGGACGTCCGCCAGGAGAAATAACCATTACGTCATCACCACCATATGTACGGAACTGAATGAACTCAGAGGAGAGACAGTCGACATGTGTGTTTGTGTTTGTGTGTGTGTAAGTGCAACAAGAAACAATTACATAACTGAAAAACATTGGTTGCTTTTACATAATATAAACTAGTAAAAAGATCATGAACATAATTATACAAATCAGACAGGAGAACACTCGGACAATGACTTGAGAAAGAGAACATTCAATTTTTTAATAATTACAGCAAATAGCAATAAAATGATTTTTGGTGCTAATCAAGAGAACTGAAAAAAAAGAGATGTATGTAGTGTGTATACCTATATAATATAAATATGATATTGTAATATAGTATAATATGATATAAAATATAGATATAATACTGTTCAAGGACTTAAAGTGAAAGAATAATAGGGTGTTATATGAAATCTGAATATTGCAAAAGAAACTTTAAGTGAACTCTGAACATTTTTATTGTATTCCAAATATATAGTTTAGTGATTTCATTTCTCTTTTGACGATTTCCGAACAGTTATAGGACTACGAGTTCCATATTTTCCTTCAGTATATTGTTTATTATTATGTAATCTTGTATTATTTTGATATTTTGACATTTTTGATATTTTGACATTTTTGATATTTTGGGACATGCAAGGGCCTAGGGACAGGTGTATTATCTGCAGCGTCACGTCAATATGAATCAACTGGAAGAAAGACCGCAGCAAGAATGGTTTCCATGGGAAAGCCATTCTCAGCTAGATGGGAGGCGTTGTAAGATCGCATTTATTACGAAGTTATTAATGGAGTGGATGTCTGGTGTGGACGGGTTGAGTTCCCGTTTGGGACTCAAGAAATGACCATATAAGGTCATGTTTTCCGTGTGTGGGGATGTCTCTTGACAAGCCCCTCCACGATGATGAATGTTGGTGAGGAGACAGGGGGAGACAACAGCATACGAAGTCATGGGATCGGGGTCGTTTGGGCTCTGGACCCGGGGGTGGATACAGGATGTGCGGATCTCCTTTCTCGAGTTTAAGAAGCGTTCAATAAGCACGTTATAGTGGGTGGTCGCCCTTCCCAAATCTAATGGGCTCTTGGGCGCCACGGAGGCGCAAAACTCGTGGGAAGTGGAGCATCTGAGCACGTGTCCAGTCCTCACCGGGTTGCCGAAGCATTCCAAAGTTCTGACGTTGTGAAACGTCATTTCCAGTCCTGGGTTCGATGCTGCGTCTCGCCTTGGCTGCCCAGAGTGGAGGAGAGAGAGTTCGTCAAGTGCTCTGGCCAAGACAACATCTCTCTCTGGAGACCTCCTCTCCATCCGCGGACAGAGTTCGTCAAGTGCTCTGGCCGAGACAACATCTCTCTCTGGAGACCTCCTCTCCATCCGGAGACAGAGTTCGTCGTGAGCAACCGCATCTATCCGAATCCTCCACTCCTGATGATCCACCCGAACTGATGTCAGCCATACGCCCATCCAACGCCTCCTGAACTGACCAGCCACCACGGGCATTAGAGGAAAACCACGGCATCGCCTCATCTCATCCGGACCCCTCTTTCCAAGAAGGGAGCAGCCAGCTAGAATACTCACCGGCGAAGCAGGTATGCATTCTGTCCCGTGGCCAAGCATAATCGATATTTATCTTAGTTTCGTATTAATAAATTAGTTAGTAGTAATTTTGGTCCCTCGTGTACTTACTTTCTGGCACAGACTGAGCGGGAGACTGCAATATTACGTATGGGAAGGGTCATTAGAGCGAGACAGGGGATGGCGCGGTCGTAAAACTATAAAACAATCCGAAGTTGGAAGCAGCCACATGCTTCCCTTGTGTGGTATTAAGGTAAGTCAGGTAGATCTACTGGTGGCCCGACCCTTACAGGTGTAAGGCTAGGTAAATGCTCGTCCAGTTGCGACACGACCCCTAAGAGAGGGCGCTACAGAATTGGCGCAATTTGGACAGGGTGTTCGAGACATTCGAGCGCCGTGCACCGGTTAAACAATAGACGGCCTTACAGTTTTTCATAACTACACTCCTACACTCTCTTTCCTACTAAAGGGTGTTCTTGCATTTACTTTCACAAAATATTGTATTAAATTTAACTGGAATGTTTTTAAACTTTGTTGTATTTTGATATATTTTTCTGTTCAATTAACATTACTAGTTTCACATTAATTCTATAAATATTATTTCGTAAAAAATACAATAAAAAGACTTTAGAAACATGGATATATTAAAATAAATAAAACAAACTAATAAATCTTTTCTTCTTCTCTCTTATCTATATATATAAAGAAGGATGTTTGTGTGTGGGTGGGTGGGTATGTTTTTTAAACAAATCTACAGTTTTATTCCGATCTTGATGAAATTTCGCATACTTGACCTTCGAAGCATGAGGAAGGTCACTGTCTACCTCAGATTTCGGAAAAAAAATAATTATCGATAAAAAATCGATATTCATGGTTATGGCAGGGCATATTAGTGAGAAATATCTCATGACCAACAATGCAAGGCAAAGTTTGTGCAACAATAGGTATCAACAATGGTATCAACACGCAATGCACCAACACAAGGCAGGGATCAACAATCAATATCTCATGACTAACAATGAAAGGAAAAGTTTGTGCAAGTGTAATTATCCCGGGCAACGCCGGGTATCTCTTCTAGTCTTCTATATATACTAGCTGTTTTACCCGGCGTTGCTCGGGCTTTTTTTGATGAAATGTTGCAATTTCTGTGAGTTAATATCCAGAAAAAGCATACGTGAACAAAGATTAGAATTTTTTAGAAAGAATTCATAATTTATATTTTGCTAAAGGGCCGTATTTGGAGACTCCATCCATTGGGAACTTTTTCTAAGAAGACGCCATTTTGGAGACGCCATTCAAAAATCTTTTTGAATTTTGAACATGAGTTTTTACTATATAAATTGAAAGCTTTTTTCGTTGCTCGGGGTCAAATTCGAAAAATTTTTGATTCATCTGAATATGAATGTACAGCTAAAGTGAACACATGAACAAAGTTTAGAATTAATAAACCATAAAGAAATGACATAACCAATTACCGAAAGGCTAAACTAAACAATTCAACCATATTTTTCAACTGGCCTATGTTATCATTGAAAGTTTCTAATAGAACATAATGATACCATTAAACCACGTACCTTGGAACCAATTTGAATTATCATTAACTTTACGTTGTATTCATAATTACACATCATTGAAAGTTGTTAAATATAAGTATAGCATTGAAAGTTCCACTAAACCAGGTGCCTTTGAAACAATTTCGATTATCATTAATTTTATGCTATATTCATTCATGACACGTCATTCCAAATTGTTTGATATATTACATGCACTATCTTAGCTTTGAAAGATCCAATGAACCATAATGTTATATCATTCATTCCAAGTTATTAGATAAATAAATTACCAAATCTAAGCATTGAAATTTTCAATGAAAAATTATGGTTCCAATAAACCAGGTACCATTGATATTATTTCGACTATCAATAATTTGACGTTATAATCATTCATGACACATTATTTCAAGTAGTTTGATATATAACATGCCATATCTTAACATTGAAAGTTCTAATGAACCATAATGGTTCCACTAAACAAGATGCCTTTAAAACAATTACGACTACTATTAATTAAATGTTATATTCATTCATGAGACGCCACTCCAAGTTGTTTGATATATAACATGCCATATCTTAGCACTGAAAGTTCCAATGAACCATAATGGTTCCACAAAAACCTGGTGCCTTTATTTCAATTTTGACTATCGTTAATGTTACGTTATATTCATTCATGAGACGCCACTCCAAATTGTTTGATATATAACATGCCATATCCTAGCATTGAAAGTTCAATGAACCATAACGGTTCCACTAAACCAGGCGCCTTTGAACCAATTTTGACTGTCATTAATTTTACGTTATACAGGGAGATTCAGTCAATTTCTGACCATTTCAGTATTATGATTTATTGACCCAATAATGTTTACAAACTTAGCATTTCAGTATGATATTTTAGGCAGTTTGGAGTTTTTATTTCCGTCGAAAAGTCTTGATGATGTACTCAATGTGGCCACCACGAACGTCTTGAACTGCTCGCAGCCGAATGGTGAAGTTGTTCATAACTCTATCCAGGATTTTTGCATCCACAAGGGTGGAGCAGTCGACGATGCTTTGTCGCAGCTGGTCTAAGGTTCTTGGTGCTGTAGTGAACACACTGTCTTTAAGGAACGCCCAGAAATAAAAATCACATGGGTTTAGGTCAGGACTCGTAGGGGGCCAACGAAAGCCACCCCCGAATCGATTTGGAAACCTGTTTGAAACGACACGATTTCGGAATTTCTTGCCTTTACGAATTTTTCTTGCCTTTAACACATCCAGTGGCACGAAATTGCTTGACAAAATCCATGATTGCTTGCATGCCTGGTGCGTCTTGACACTTATACTCCTCCCGGAACTTTCTTTGGACGGTTACAGGTGATTTTGTCTCGAAATACCATCCGACAACCTTGCATTTCTGCTCTGTTGATAAAGCGGGCGCCATTTTTCAACAATACGATCTTCATGCCGCGCCGTTGCAACAATACGAACTCCAACTATTTAGAAATTCGATATGGCGCTCATATTCTTTCAATTGTTTTTCCCTAATGCACGACATTCGAGTGAAATGGTTAGAAATTGACTGAATCACCCTGTATAAATTCATGACACATCAATCCAAGTTGTAAGATATATAACATGTCAAATCTAAGTATTGAAAATTTCAATGAACCATAATGGTTCCACCAAAACCAGGTGTTATTACAATATTCACTATCATTAAAGTTACGTTATATACATTCATGAGACGTCACTCCATATTGTTTGACCTAACCTAACCTAACATGCTATATTTCAGCATTGAAAGAACGAAAGGTCCATACTGGTTACACTAAACCAGGTGCCTTTAAAACAATTACGACCACCATTAATTTTACGTTATATACATTCATTAAACATCAATCCAAGTTGTTTTGATATATAACATGCCAAATCTAATTATTAAAAGTTCCAATGATCCATAATTGTTCCACTAAACCGGGTGCCTTTAAAACAATTACGACCACCATTAATTTCACGTTATATTCATTCTATAAGACTTCACTCCAAATTGTTTGATATATATCATGTTATATCTCAGCATTGAAAGTACCAAAGAATCATAGTGGACCCACAAAACCAGGTGTATTAAAAACAACTTCGACTACGATTAATTTCACGTTATATTCTTTCATAAGAATTCACGCCAAATTGTTTGA